>BNCR01000579.1:0-21115 GCA_014656515.1 Oryzias celebensis
TCTCCCTCTCTCTATCAATCATTCTTCCAATGATAGCCGGGGCGTTCATTTAAAACAGTTCCCAGCATTTATTAGAGACCAGCGTCTATTGGAGACCAGCATCTATTCTATCACAGACAGAACTGTGATGGTTAATGGGTTCATTTGTGGTGAAATTCGGTCACAAAATGCAGAAAACAACAGATGAACATTTCAGGATTTATTGAAATGATGAGAACATTGTATTCTGTTCTAATAAGTATGGAAGTTTTTCTGTTTGATGGAAACATAGCTTTTCTGTCTCACTAGAATAAGTAGTCGATCTAAGAACATATCAATGTTCCAGCCAATCAAATCATGACTTCGACGTGACATCAGCTTTTGCTACGTCTGTTGGAGCCTAAAAACGCAGCAAACCCGTCTGTGGTTCATCGCTGAGTAATTAATTCTTTATATCTACCTAGTATCTTATCATAAACATCGTTTATAAAACATCAAAACATCAACTTTGTTGTGATTTCATTGTTTATTTCCTCCGTGGCGTTCAACCAATACAACTTTGTTAGCTTCCCTGCTAACATGATGCGAGCGAACACAGAGAGCCAGATATCAACCATCTCCTTATACTACGCATTAAAGCAGGGCTGATAGTAAGCCGGTACGGTCCGCTACCTTAAAAGATATGGCGGAAGCACGGCTGAACCGCCTGGCAGAGATCAGCTGTTGCCGCTCTTGCTGCTCTAACACTCTTACAAAAGCAGGTGCGAGCTGATGCCGCTTAAACTGTTAACCAGACGCACTCTATCTCATCATTTCAGCATTTCACCAGCTTTAAGTGTCTTTTTTTAAGGTTAGTGGTGTTTTTAAGAGAATAAGATTTTATTGAATTGTAACACCTTTGTTCTGAAGGAAAGCTGTAACACTTTATTTTGAAAGCAGCTGTAATGGAATTCTGATGCATTTGTTTTTCAGATTTGGTCGCCCTTGAACATTATGTTGGCCCTGTGGTTTTATTTAAAATTCTTTCTTCCACATTGACTGATTTTGTGACTTTGAATCTGTAGTAGAAGGTTAATTAAGGCATTAAATGAAACTTCATCAGTTCTGAAACGTCATGTCACTCATGTTGATGATTGCTTCATTGACTGATTGATTGATTGACTGTCAAATCAATCAACAATAAATTCTATTAGTAGGGTAGTTGTCAGTTTTGATGAGCAAAGTATTACCTTTAAACATCTTAAATAGTGCTGATGATACGGCATTGCCTTGTCAGAACTTCCAATTTTTGTTTTCCATGAACTTTCAGAGATGAGAGCATTTTGGAAAATCTAATTGAGTATTATGCAGTAGAGGAAAAGACTATTAAAGGACTACATCCTTTACATCAGTGAAATGTGTCCTGTGATCCATGAATGTAATTTAAACTGAAAGTCTTCACAAAAAGATTTATATTTAGTTTCATTTAATGCAAACCAGAAATAAAACTGTTCATTTATTCAAAGATGGAAACAATACTTTTGAAAAGGAGACAGGAATAAAAAGACTTTGCTTGGCAAAAGGTGGAGAATTGAGGACACAATGAATTGTCAGGGAAGGGGGACAAAATCTGCCTCCTAATGCAGGAGTCTCAGCCTCGTTTATTAAACAAATTAAGACTCGTCCAATGGTTCCAAAATAAGCGTAAATGTGCTGTTCTCCAGAAATTATTTGTGAAATTCAAATGTAACAATTTCTTTCCTCTGAGGGACATGTTCTGCAGCAAAGGAAGCATATTTAGAGGAAATGCTAGTCTGGGAGCAGGGCGGAGGTTGAGGCCTGGACTGAAGTGCATCCAGCAGCCGGGTCACCGCGGGTCTGAGTTCTCCTCCCTGTGTCCTCCTCTCCTCCTCCTCCTTGGTGGTGTTGCTGTTTAAAAATGTAAATGAGATACTCAGATTTCATATCCAGTTGAACCATTTCTTTTAAATCTTAAAGGCTGGTAGGTCACAAGAGGAAGGACTGAGAACTTTGTGAGCAGAAATGCTCTGTCATGGACCCACATCACACACCTGTGGGTTCAGCAGCAGAATTTGGGCCAGCCAGAGCGGGAGAAGCAGCAGCAGGCTCCAGCATCTCTGGCTCCTCTGCTGGTTCAGGGTCAATGGGACCTAATAATACCAGGTTATTTCATAAAGTAATGATGAGTTTCTCATCCATTCTTGATTTGCAATCCAACACCTGCTAATCGAGTCAAACACTTTAAATGCCCATAACAGAGTCCCTGATTGGTTGACGAAAAGCAGCCACGTCCCCACAGTTGAAATTTCTTTTTTCACTCCGTTCGCCACGCGATTCGCTCAATATGCGCTGTTTTCAGACTTTTCGTTGCGTTGGGCGCCCAGGAGAACCTCAATTCACGTGTAAACCATTGACTTTACATTGAAACTGGCACACTCCGCTACGCGAATCGCGTTTGGTGTGAATGTAGAATATATGTGTGGGTGAGAGAGAGCTAGCACTAGTACTGTTTGTTGTTGAAGCTGCCCTAACTACTTAGTACCCACTCACCCTGTCTTGTATTCCTCTTTCCCCCTTTCTTCTCAGGAAGAGCGTGTCGGGCAACAACGTTGGACACTCATTTAGGGTGTGTGTGTTCTGGTGTGGACCCTGTTCCTTCACACGTGTGCATACCACACAGTGGGGTGTTTTCCTTTGGATCTTTGTTTTTTTGCAAATCTTCTCCACATGTGCAAGCCCAGAGCTCTGTTGGTAAGCCTCGGCTCAGAAGGGTCTCCTTCCCCAATCTCACTTCCAAGTTTAATTTTTGTAAACACATTTTTGCTTTAATAAAATATTGACATTTTTGCCCATTGATTGCTTGCAGACAGAAATACTTTATTAGAAAGTGTTGTGAAACAATGTTTTTTTAACTGGAACCTCATGTAAGAAAACAATCTGTGTGTCTTTTTGATACTGACGCCACTGCTCAATGAGCATCTAAAAGACATTCTTCCCAACCAGACAGGATGGAGAAAGGTTTTAGTGAAAGACGCACCTCTGTGGGAGAAGGAGACATCAGATCATTTTTCTGCCACAAAGACACGGGTAAGGCCTCCTCTGTGCTCCTCTCCAGAGATTGGAGACAAAAGATTGAATGATCCACTACGAAGAGTCTGACCCCCACCCCCACTCCTTCCAATCATCAAAGATGATGATGCGTAGTATGACGAAAATGTCACATGATAAGGACACTGGGGGGAGGGGGAGGGGTTTATTGAATGATATGAAAATGATGTCATCATCACAGGAGATATTATTTGAAACAAACAAGGTTATGATGTCATCATCAAAGGAGATTTTATTTGAAACAAACAAGGTTATGATGTCATCATCAAAGGAGATTTTATTTGAAACAAACAAGGTTATGATACCATCATTACAGAGCAAATCTTGCCTCCAAAGTCTCATATATAAAACTAAGACGTTGCATCAGTTACTTCGTTTTGGAGGAAGAACAACCATCAGGGTATTTTATGGAATCCTGTTTGACGGCGCTCTTCTCAACCGCAGAATCTCCGAAACGCTCTGATACAATGGAGGAACATCCACAATCCCCACCCAGTCCCATCGGTCAGGAGAAAGTTCAAGAACCAGATATCGAAGATCTTGGAGAAGAACAAATACTCGAGGCAGAAAGTCTTGCAGCATGGATCATCGGTCAAGCTACCTCACCGAATGTCCATGAAGACATATTTTCAGAGGATCTCCTGAACTCTGAAACTCCTGCTGCATCCGAGGACATATATGACCTCCTTAGAATCACTATTGATGACTACATCAATGAAAATCTAGGAGGTCATTTGGACTCCCAAACTTCTGCAGCTTGTCAGGAGAAAGTTCAACACCAGCTGCAAAGACACTGAAAAGAGGTCGAGACGAATCGACAAATATGGAAGATCATCCCCAAAGCAAACGGCTCAGACAAGAAGTCACCAAAAGTCCTGAGCCTATTGGAGATGATCAGATCCTCGACCTTTCCTCAGAGCCAGAAAGTCACGCAACATGGACCATCGGTCAATCAACTTCACCGAATGTCTATGCAAACACATTTTTAGATGATCTACTGAGCTCTGTAACTCCTGCTGCACCCGAGGACGTCTTTGACATTCTTGGGATCACCACTGATCAGGATACTGGGGGAGCTCCAGGAGCTCCTATGGACTCCCAAACTCCTGAAGCCATTCAGGAGAAAGTTCAACCACCAGCTACAAAGTCACAGAAAAGAGGTCGAGATGAAGCTACAAATGCTGAAGATCATCCCCAAAGCAAACGGCTCAGACAAGAAACCACCAAAAGTCCTGAGCCTATTGGAGATGATGAGATCCTCGACCTTTCCTCAGAGCCAGACAGTCTTACAACATGGCTGTCTCTTAAGTGTATGCGAGGACCGTTGAACTATAGGAGAAGATATAACACTCCTTTGCCCCAGCTTTCTACAGAGGAAGTTAATACAAAAGCTGAAAAAAAGCAGAAGCAGAAAAAGACAAAAGACTGTAAGAAGCCAGGACATTGTACAAAAGTACCCAAATAATCCCTGGCCTTACAGCAGTCTCCTCCACAACCCCTCTGTCGCCCAGTCCAGGAATCAAATTCAGAGGATGTCTCTGAACATGTCAATTTAGATGATTTGTTGAGCGACTTCTGTTATAGTTTTAGAAGAAAATGCAGAAACCCTGCAGGACTGGAGACACAGCACTGAAAGTGAAGAGGAGGGAAAAATGGAGAAAAAAAAGCTGGAAATACAAAACAGCAGCTGTTACAAATAAACATTACTGTTACAGTTAGTAACAGTTTAGCTTTAGGTTTTTTAATTGTAGTTTTAAATATTTTTCTTAAGTTTATGTGTTAAGTTTTTTATATATTTATGTTTTGAAATGAGCCTTTTTAGTTAGCTCAAATTCTTTTAAGCCAAAAAAACTTTTATAAATGTAAAATTGTGTAAAATGTACTTTTGATAAAAAAAAAAAAAAAAAAAAAAAAAAAAATTACTCTGTGTTTTTCTGTTATATATATGTGTGTTTATATGTGTGACTGTGTGTGCGTGTGTGTGTGTCTGCGTTTGTGTATGTGTGTCTGTCTGTGTGTGTTTTTGTGTAATGCAACCACAAGGGGTCACAATCCAGTGCCCTCTTGTGCTGGTCCCAAGTCCAGATAAATGCAGAGGGATTGTGTGAGTGTGAGAGTCTCTATCTATCTATCTATCTATCTATCTATCCATCCATCCATCCATCCATCCATCTTTCTATCCGTTCGTTGTATACGAGCTTTTTTTTCTCTCTCTCCCTTTCTTCCATTAAATCTTTTAAGTTCATTCCAGTCTGTGAGATGTGGGTATGTTTAATAAAATCACAATGTTTTAAATGTTTGTAAGTATTCATCTATCTATCTATATATATATCTATGCTTTTCTAAATATGTGTTTGTATGTATTTATCTATTTATATATTCAAACATGTTTTTTCTATATGTGTCTGTGAGTGTGTGTTTGTTTGTACATATGTATGTTTAACTAAATTGCAATGTAAATATATGTTTTTGTATATGTATATCTAGGTTTTTACTACTGTTGAGTAGCGAGTCTCTTGTGGAAACAGTTTACGGCTGATGAAGGCCACAGGATGTCGGTTGCCTGGAGGGCCTTGTAGAAGGACTGCCCCCAGACCTCTATCAGAAGCATCTGTCTGAAGAATAAAGGGCTCTTGAAAGTTTGGACTGTATAAGATAGAGTCCTTACTTAATGACTGTCTGATGTCCTCGAAAGCTGCTTCCGCCTCTTTGGTCCATTGGATGTCGTTAGGACTTCTGTCTCCAGTAAGATACGTGAGCAATGCCGCCCTAGCTGAGAAGTGAGGAATGAAACTATGATAAAATCCAGCCATGCCCAAAAAAGATCTTAATTGCTTCTTTGTGACAGGCAACGGACAGGACTGAATAGCCGAGACTTTGTCAGTTTGTGGTTGTATCACCCCGTTGCCAATGATGTAGCCCAGGTACTCAGTTTCTGGTTTGGCGAAGACACATTTTGAAGGATTGACAGTCAGTCCCGCCTCCTGGAGACAACCCAACACCCTCCCCAGATGTTCAAGGTGCTCCTTCCAGGTATTACTGAAGACGACAATATCATCCAAATAGGCTGCAGCAAACTCTGAAACTCCACACAGTACCTGATTCATGAGGCGCTGAAAGGTAGCTGGAGCTCCATGAAGTCCAAAGGGCAGAACTGTTAATTGAAACAACCCCCAGGGCGTTCGAAAGGCAGTCAGTTCTCTGGAGCTTTGAGTGAGTGGGACCTGCCAATAACCCTTGCACAGATCTATGGTAGTGAGATACTTGGCACCTCCCAGTCGCTCTATCAGATCATCAATACGTGGCGTTGGGTAAGAGTCAAACTTGGAGACAGAATTCAGGTACCTAAAGTCTATGCAGAATCTTAGGCTACCATCCTTTTTTGGAACCAATACTACTGGGCTACACCACTCACTTTTAGATGGCTCAATCACCCCATAGAGAGCATCAGATCCACCTCCTCCTTCAGGCTGGTCAGAAGGCGTTCAGGTAACCTGTAGCTCTTACGCTTCACAACAGCTCCATCTTTTAAGATGATGTCATGCTGAATGATGGTAGTTCGCCCAGGATTGTCCTGGAATACTGGTGTGCTGCACAAGGCTCTCACCTGCAGTTGTTGCTCTTTAGAGAGATGATCCAGATCCTGATTTGGTGAGAGAGTTAAAGGAAAATACTGCTCATCCACTTCATCGTCCTCTGGAATCTTTCTGATAAGCAGAACCTGTCGTTCCCTTTTCAGCCCTTTCCACCCATTCTTTCAGGAGGTTCACATTAAGTAACCGGGTGGAGCGTGGTTGTCCAGGTGTTGAGACACGATAGGTGGTCTGCCCAATCTTCTGCAAAACCTCAAAGGGACCTTGCCATTTTGCCAGAAGCTTGCTATCACTGCTGGGCAGAAGAACAAGCACCTTCTGACCAGGATTGAACGACCGCTGACGAGCTGATCGATCGTACCAGACCTTCTGCCGCTTTTGAGCTTCTGCCATATGGCCTTGGGCCAGTTCAGTCTTTTTCTCCAGCCGTTCCCGCATCTGAACAACAAAGGAAACCACATTAACAGTTTCTGGATGCGGTCGATACCCCTCCCACATCTCTTTAAGTAGGGCTAGGGGGCTCTAACTTCATGTCCATACAACAGCTCAAAAGGAGAGAAACCAGTAGAGGCTTGAGGCACTTCCCTGTAGGCGAACAACAGGTACGGCAGCCACTTGTCCCAATCGGTTCCAGCCTCATTGACAAACTTCCGTAACATCTGCTTCAGGGTTTGGTTGAAGCGCTCAGTGAGGCCATCCGTTTGTGGATGATACGCAGTGGTTTTTAAGCTTCTAATGCCCAGAAGTTGGTAGACTTGCCTCAACAGTGTGGATAAAAAGTTGGTGCCCCTGTCAGTTAAGACTTCCCGTGGCAAACCAACTCTAGAGAAGAATTGCACCAGACAAAACGCAACTGCTTTGGCCTTTATTGATTTTAAGAGAAAGGCCTCTGGATATTTTGTGGCATAGTCAGTGATCACCAATATATATTTGTTGCCTGACTTGCTTCTTTCTAAAGGTCCCACAATGCCCATTCCTAGTCTCTCAAACGGGGTGCTGATCACTGGTAAAGGTTGTAGAGGAGCTCTGGAGGGGATTTTGATGGAAGTTTGTTGGCATTGAGGGCAACTTCTGCAGAAGGTTGCAACATCCTTACCTAACCCAGGCCAGTAGAAGTGTTTTCTGATGCGGGTTGTGGTTCTGTGCTTCCCCAAGTGGCCAGCCAGGGAATCGAATGTCCTAATGTCAGCACCATTTCTCTGACACTTTCAGGAACCACTAGCTGCAACTCTGTCCCCGCTGGCGATAAAGAATGCCCTTTTTTAGCACAAAGCATTCACCCTGCTCTGGCAAATCCCCAGTGTCTCTCCCCTCCGCACTCTGGAAAATATGTTGTAGAGCTGAGTCCCTGGACTGCAATTCAACAATGTTTTCTGGGATGGTAAAACTTAGTGGCAGGTCTGGCTCTGAGTCAACAGGTGCATTAGTAACAGTGTTGGAACTTTTCTATCCTTCTCTGTCAGACGGGACTTACGAGACTTCCCGGGTGTGGCCTCCAAGTCTGCATCAAAGAAGGGAAGAGCACTGAGTGTCTCAAGGGGTTCCACCTGCTTATCTCTGGCCCTTGTCACTGCAACATTACACATATGGTTAGTGTCCAGTAGATCAAATAGTACAGGGAGATCTAAACCCACCACTACAGGAAATGGCAGTTTATCGACAACTCCAACATTTAGAAGGTAGGTTTGATCTGCAATTTTGATGTAAACATCCGCCGTGGGATAAAACTTCTTATCTCCATGCACACAGCAGACTGGAATTGTTTTTGTACTTATCATATGAGGTGGAATGAATTGCTGATGCACCAGAGTCTGGTCACTGCCTGTATCAATGAGGGCAGTAATTAGTTCTCCATTTACCTCTATGGGTGTTAATTTAACTCCCACTGGAGGTCCATCAGCTGGTTCACAGCGTGGAGCAACACACATTTGAGTGAGTTTTGTCTTTTTAGGACACATAGGTTTGGTGTGTCCTTCTACTCCACATAGGTAGCAGATTGGTATTCTGGCTGCATTTTTGGAAGGTACATTTGCTGGTTGGCCTCCCCTTACTGACTGCATACCAACATTACTGGCTGCTCGTTGTCCATACTGAGGGGATTGTTTGTGGCCGTCTTTTTCCTTCCACGCAGTATAACTCCATGGTTGTCCTCTACGCCGGGCAGCAACAAACACCTTCGCCATCTTAGCTGCCTCAGCTGCTGATTCTGGTTTGTGCTCCCTTATCCATACCTGTAGCTCAGGAGACAGCATCCTCAGGTATTGTTCCAAAATGATCAGTTCACCAATTTCATTGATGGTTCTACTTGTTGGTTGGATCCATTTCACATACAACTCTTTGAGCCTAGCATAAAGCTCTCTTGGGCTTTCATCAGAGTTAACGTCAAGAGAACGGAAGCGCTGTCTGTAGTTCTCTGGGTTGATTGTCATAAACTTGTTGACATAAATTGCTGCTTTACATTATATTAATCATTTTTTGTTATTCTTTTTTTTTTTTTTTTTTTTTTTTTTTTTTTTTTTTTTTTTTTTTTTTTTTTTTTTTTTTTTTTTTTTTTTTTTTTTTTTTTTTTTATGTCAACTTGGACAAAATTGCTGCTTTAACATTATCATAATCAAGGGTGTCATCAATGTCCATCTGTACATATGCAGCCCTAGCTTTTCCAGTGAGTAAAGGAATGAGACTGAAGACCCATTCCCTTTTCTGCCACTTACAAGCTAGTGCAATTCGCTCAAATGTGATTAGATAACGTTCAACATCATCATTGTCAGTAAATTTTTCCAGTCTAGGCTCATATAGACGAGACTGACCTGATGGTTGGTGTGATGGATTTCCAGAATCATAAATGAGGTTACCAGTGGAAACACCACCCTCAGTCCCCTGAGGTTCCAGATCAGACTGTTCAATTTCAGGTATAACTGGCTCAGGTGTTGGAGCAGTACGCGCCTGAACTTCCACTTGCAGAAGTTGAAACTGGTGCTGAAGTGCTCTGAACCGTCTTTCCTGGTGAGCATTTTCTTCTCTCTGTCTGGCATCTCGAGCTTCCTGCTGACCCATATGGGAACGAAGAAGAGAAACCAGGTCTGCAACACTAGGCTCGTTACCTGTGCCTTCAGAGCTGTCCACCCCTCCAGAAGCTCCATTTTCCTCATGATCATCATCCGGTTGCTCCTGTGTGGTTTTCTGGGGTATTGGGCCATCCTTGGCTCCTCTCATATTGCGTCCACTTTTCTGCATGCCTCAAAATCCACAAGAAGAATTAGAAAAAGGGGCAGAACAAGAAAGAAAAAAAAATTGCAAAAATACAAAAAACCCTGGGCTTATGGTGGGCTTATCCGCTTCTGACACCAATTGTCACGGGCCGCTCGGCCATGAGGATTGAGCCACAGGACAAAAAAGAATCTTTAAATAAAGGGTTGTTTATTTTACCCAACAAAAAATACATAGACTTAAGTTAAAATGGGGTCAACTTAACAAAATGTAACTAAGAGACTCAGAACCAAAAGCTCAAACCAACTAAACAAAACTGACCCTCCAAACAGGAAACATCAGGGAGAATTTATACTGGCTGATCAGACCAAAGACACAATAGGGAGGGGACAATAATTCAAAACATTGAAAACATAACCATTAACTAATAAAGTAAATTACTAGTAATTTAAAGTAGTAACAAACAAAACTAACTTATACTTCAAATCAAGTTAAACATATTTCAACAAAAGAAACAATAATTCAACAAAGGAATAAACTTTTGTCTCCCCCCTTCCATCATTTCCAAATGGGAGTGTCCAGGAAGCTTTCCAGTTCCTCCCTTTCGCCACATCAGCAATTTGTGTAGCTCCTCCCTCTGCCACATCATCAGGCTTCAAGGAGAACTCAAAAGAAAAGAATTACTTGACACATCAGAACAAAATTAACTAAATGTGTGCACAAATCATGAAGTTAATTCTGTTATTGGAGGTGTAAAGTAAAATAAATGTGTGTGCAAGTATAAATGATCAATTCTGCAACAAATTTGAAAGAAATATAACAAACGTAACTTTTAAATGTGCGGGCAGCGGAGTCTGCCCTCACAGCATCTCTTGAACATCTTCCTTAAGCTGGGGAACAAGACAGGCAGGGATGCAACAGGAAGTGTCTCTTACTGGCTGTTGTGTAGTAGTTTTCAGTTGAATACGATGAGCGGTCAAATGTGTGCAGCCTGGTTTTGAACTGAAAAGCCCGTTTGGAATACTGTGGGAAGATGACACAAGTCAGGAAACAGAATCTCATTTTATGTTGGGAGATACTGCTCCTTAACCTCTTCTTCATCTTGCACAGCACATGCCCGCAAAGCTGAAGAATGTTCCTCTTCAACCCACTCTTTCAGCAAGTTCACATGAAACACTTGATGCTGTTTCCGATGTTCTGGAAGGAAGAGGTTACTGGTCCAGTTGTCTTCGTTACCTTGTAGGAACCTTGCCACTTTGCCAGAAGGCTGCTTTCAGAAGTCGGCAACAGCAACAGAACCTCTTGGCCTTCTTGAAAAGCTCTCCTCCTGGAAGCTTTGTCATAGTGATGTTTCTGCTTCTGTTGAACTTGTATCATATGAGCAGTGGCTAATTCCGGAAACTTGTCAAGTTTGTCTCTCATTTTCAGAACATAAGATAGGTCGGAAGCCATTGATCCCAGTCTGAGCCAGTGTCATTGTCAAACCTTCTCAACATGGATTTCAGAGTCTTATTAACCGTTCCACAAGGCCGTCAGTCTGGGGATGGTAGGGACTGATCTTCACTCCTCGAATTCCGAGCAGCCTGTAGACATTCTTTAGAAGATTTGAGGTGAAATTGGTGCCCTGATCTGTTATGATCTCCTGTGGAATTCCAACCCTGGAAACGGCTGGGTGAGGCAGTTGACAATTTGGCGAGCTGTAATCTTTTTCAAGGGAAAGCCTTTGGGTATCTTGTGGCATAGTCACACACTACTAGGATGTACTTGTGACCTGCGCCACTTCACTCTAGTGGGCCAACAATGTCCATAGCAATGCGAGAAAAGGGTACATCAATAATGGGCATAGGAACAAGTGGTGCTCTATCCCTCTTTCCGACCGGCGCTGTCAACTGGCATTCAGGACAAGACTGACACATCTTTACTGTATCAGCATACTGATTGGGCCAGTAAAAACGTGGAACCATACGTGAGAACGTCTTCATTTGTCCCAAGTGTCCTGCCCAGGGAATCGAATGACTTGGTTTGAGGATTGTAAGCCTCAAATTCTGAGGAACTACCAACTGGTCCCCGATTCGACTACGGCGATAGAGCAGATCACCCTTAACCACAAAAACCTCTGTCGAGGGCCATTTACTTGGGTCGAGTCTGGGACACATGCAGCAAACAAGTGCTTAAGTGGAGGGTCTTCTCTCTGCATCTCTGAGATAACACTTGGGAGAGTGAAACTGTCATTTTCTACAGGGCTTGGAAGTGAACCAGCAAGTTTTGTACCTCGAATCTTGTCCTGCCTTCGCTGGGATCTAGTTTTTTGTTCTTTAGACTTAGAACAAGTGTTGAACCCAGACGCATCTTCATCAGCAAATGGCAACTCTCTCCATGCATTTGAAGAAAGATCCTGTTCTTTCTTTCTTCTAGATCGAGTAACAGCCATAACACCTTTTTCACAGTTTGGGACCTTCTGTGATTGCTTCGCTATCAGTTCAGCGAGAATAGAAAGGTCACTACCTAATACCACTGGGTAAGGTAGTTTTTCCAACACTCCAACTCTTAGAGGAAATGTTCTCTCTTGAACCTGTAGTTCTATTTCTGCAATAGGGTATTGAACTCCGTCACCATGAACACAAAAATGTCAATTGTCTCCCCACACAATGTAACACTTGTGGGAAGACTGTCTTTTCGAATCAGGGTGCGATTGCTCCCTGACTCAAGAAGAGCTACACAGTGCTTGTCTTCAATTTTTTACACCAACTGCGAGTCTGTCCAGCCAGAATCTGTAACATGATTCTCTAATTTCAGTACAGGTAACATTGAAGCACAACACAAATAGTTTTTAGCATGTCATTTTTAAAGTGACCCTGCTGACCACAAACATGACATGCTAGTTTAGCCTTGTCCTTAGCTTCCCATTTATATGTCCTAGGTGACACAACATAAGTTTCGTGAGTCTGGTTCGGAAGTCTTTCTGACCCGGAGGCTTACCCAAGAAGTGTGCGAGCGGGGGATGTTTGGAGAGTCTCTTTTGACGAACGACGAGCAGCCAGGAAGGATTCCGCCAGCTCCGCTGCTTCCTTTGATGTCTTCGGGTTCCGCTCCTTTATCCATGTACACAGTTCTGGACTCAACACCTTTAGGAACTGCTCCATAATGATGGTGTCTCCAATTTTCTCCTTCGTCTTTCCACCAGGATTGATCCATTTCACACACAGGTCTTTGAGGTGAACCTGTAGCTCTCTTGGAGTTTCTCCTTCTCTCATTGCACTGGAACGAAACCTCAACCGGTATGGGTCTGAATTGATCTCAAACCTCCGTAACAAAGAAAACTTGACACAAACATAATTCATCGTGTCATCAGCATCCATGGAAACGTATGCAGAGTGTGCTTTACCAGTCAATAAGGGAACAAGGTGTAAGGCCCACTCATCCTGAGGCCACTGGCAGGCCTGAGCGATTCTTTCAAAGGTAATTAAATAGTGTTCAATGTCCTCACCATCGTTGTAGGGATGCATTTTGGGGCGTTTCCTTCCTGAGAACCTCTAAAAACTGGAACGCTGAGGTCCCTCAGTCCTGCCTTGAGACGGTGACTCACTCTCCACTGATTGAAGAATGGGGGAAGTAGAACCAGCAAGCAATTCTGTCCTCTCCTGACGGTCTTGATGAACTTCCTGCTGAACTTGAACAAACTGGTGTTGGATTCTTCTCCACCGGTCCTCCTGACGCCTACTCTCCTGCTCAGCCTTGGCATCTCGCTCCACTTGCTGTTGCAACAGGCCACGAAGGAGATCATTCAGTTCAGCCACACTGCTGGCATCTTCAGATTGGCCACCTGCTGCACCAGGCTGGTCACCAACATCCTGGGAGGCTTCTGGGCAGCATTCATTTGGAGGTTTCTTCTGCCTGGTTGTCATCTTTGTACTGTCTCCTACAGGCCTTAATCCCACTTCTGACACCAAATGTGACAAAGTAAGAAGATGTGACAAGAGTGGCCGGGTTACAGAGGACCCAGACATCTTTAAAGTTCAGGAACAAAAGTTTTTTTTTTCTTTTTAAGAAACCCACACATCAACTGAACAGCTCTCATCAGCCCATCTTCCCACACTGAGCTCCTTCCCTTTTATGGGCTCCAGTTAATTGGCTGGCCACGCCCAGGAAGGAAGTGACAACACAACAATACAATAAATAAACAAAACAGACAAGAAACAGACCAAAAGCGTCTTGAAACTATATAGTCCAAGTCCTGTAAACAAAAACATAAACAAACAACCCAAATCATTATAAACCAAAAGGCTTCAACTTCCTGTGCCCTTCCTTAAAACAGGAAGTGAAGGCCTTTCCACCATTCTGCCCTTTGAGCACCAGGAAGAGAAGATGAGAAATATAACACAAAATCAATAAACAAGTTTATACACATTGTGTTTGTTCTGCTCCTTTGTGATCTACTTAAAACTAATGAACAAACAGGTGACAAGTAGATTCTACTTTGTCACACTGCTCCACTGAGAGCATTTTAACATACAGTGTTTGTGCCTGGTTTTCCAGCTGCACAGCAGCGGAAAGAAAAGTCCTACAGAGGGTCACCTCAACAACCCAGAAGATTATCGGTCGCACTCTCCCATCTCTGGAAGAACTAAACAATTCCTGCCGCCTTAGAAAAGAGTTTCATGCCATTCATTCCAGGACATTCCCTGTTCACACTGCTGCCCTCGAGCAGAAGACTCAGATCAATCAAAGCAAAAACAAATAGACTGAAAAACTGTTTTTATCCAAGAACAATCATAGTCTTGAATGCTGCTGGAAAATAAGTGTGTTTTTGATGAGATCTTAATGTGTGGATGTATGTGCTTGAATGTATCTATTGTTCTATTGTAATTCATTAAACTTATGTATTTATGTTATAAATGTCCAAAAAGAAGATTGTATTTTATTGAATTGTGCTGGATTATATACAAAGACAATAATGACATTCATTCTTTCCACCACTCAACCGCGTGACGTCATCACCTCCATAGAATATTAGACTAGACGTTGTTTCTCTTCCAAACCCCTGATCACCATGACAACGACGTCTTTAAAAGCCTCGCAATCTTTGGAACCGTTATTCCGCTGTTGGACCACAACCCCTGAACTCGATTGTTTTTGGAGACATCGAGAACAACTCTTTACCATGGAAGGTGACCAGCAGGAGAGCCAGATGAAGTGTCCCTTTCTACACGACATGCATTACAGCACGGACACGTCCGTCTGGTCCAGTGTCTCCATCTCATTTGCAGAAAGCCCCAGAGATGTGTTTCCACCTCTGGTCGTTCCTAAAAGCAGCCCCACTGAATGTAGAAGAGGTATTTCTGGACCTTCTTAGACATTGTGATGACATGTGCCGGCACGTGCACACATAGGGCCCTTAGCGGGGTTTCAGCTCCTGCCCTTTCTGTGGTGTTTGGGGTCAGGGGTGTAGTTGTTGTTCCCGTTTGTGTTGTTTACCTTCTGCTGTCTTCTCTTCCTCCTCCACCTCGCTCTCCTGTCCTCTTCATTGCTGAATCTGTGCTTGATTGTCTTGCTCTCCTATTTTCGGCCGCTCGCTGCCACTAGTTGCAGATCGTTTTGTGTGATTCTCGAGTCCCACGAGCCTTAGAAATAAATACGAATAAATAAATAAGAACTCTTTGGAGTGTTCTGTGTCCTGCGTTTGTGTCCACGCCCGGATCCTGACACTTTCTGCCTCGTATTAAAAGTGTTCTAGTGTCACGTGTTTTATTTATTGCGCGCGGACAACAGTGACGGTGAAGCAGCCTGAACCTGTTAGTTATGCTCTAACTAGTCGCTGTCCGCTGATTCAATCAGCTAACATATGGTTCATCATTCAGAACAACGCTCTATATTAGTCAAAGCGTTCTTAAAGTCAACACAGAGCAGATTGTACAGCGACAGGAAAACTGGGTTAAAAACTACAAAATAAAACACCGGGGAGATTTTCAAAATAAACGACTCGTATTTATGGAGACTTCAAAGCTTCTGTTTAGAAATGAATTATTTAAATTCTGTCATTCAGTTTCACAATCTTTTATATAAAAATTTTTCCCAGCACAACCAGAGCCTGTGTTTAGAGGATAAGATGCAAAAGAGAGTTTAGCTGTGAATATAGAACAAGTGACAGGAACTGGAGGTGTAGCACCCAAAATTCAGGAAACTGGGCTTGGTGGCAGAAAGAGTAAAAATATTATTTCAAATGATAACATTACTATTATTATAAGATTACCTTACAGTGTAAAACTGAAAACCAGACACTTCTATACCATATATATGACCAAAATCACCTCTGAAAAACCAAACTAAACACAAAATCATCACAGAAATATTATGACAATACAAATAAAATTATGAATAATGTCAGCATTCTGGAGATAAAAGTTTTAAGAAATCTGTGTTTAAATCATTCCCATCTGTGTTCAACTTGATTCATGTTGATTCTGCTGCAGCACAAAGCTGAAATAAAGAGCCTCCAGTGTTTTATTGCTTTGGATATTTTCAATTCTATGATAAATGAATGAACTCACGTTAACAATCGTTTCTTTACACCAAAAATGACAATTGTATCACAGGACACATATCTCAGTAGTTACCTGTTAGTACTTTATTATGAAATAAACTTTATTTCCATATTGTTTCACGTGTGTCTTACTGTCCTTTTCTGACTTTGAGCCCCTGACCCTCTAAAATGCTGTGCACGTCCCTGCATGTGTGTGATGTTTCTGTAAACAATGAAAGAGGAGTTTAACTTGAGAATTCACATCTTGTTTCTCTTTAGATATGGAGGTCCAGCAGGCCTACAATCCTCTGAGAAAACGCCTGATATTACCTCGAACTGGGCCTGTGCGGTTCATCAAGAGGGAAGTGAAAGCATGAAAACACCAAAGATCTGAAGAGCCAGGTGGACTACCTCGAGAAACAGCTGACTAAAAACCAAAACTGAGAACAAGCTGTTGAGAGGACCAGCATCAACACACGGTGGCGCTGAAGTTCTTCAAGTACCCGCAGAACAACGTCTTTGAGGTCTTGTTACAGTGATGCATCCTGATGCACAAAGTCTCTTTATGATCTGTGTTCTATTCATGTGACTCAGCAGAAAGCTGAAGTTCTCCTATTCTACAAATGTAATATCACACTATCTTCTCAGCATTCTATTCTGACATGATTCTTTTGGATCTGTTCTCAGATTACGACCACATTCAAGGAGGAGATGAAGCCACGTGTAAGGTGCTTGATGAAACCTTTGATTGCTGTGAAAGCTTAGCAAAGCAGCTCCAGGCCACTGAGAAGAAGCTGGAGGCCACAATGACCAACATCCAACAGCTACTTATAGAGCGGCCAGCCAGCTGGAGAAGAAGGAGCTCACCGTCAGACTGACCAAGGCCACTGAGGAGCTGCAGGAGAAGGAGCGCAAGATAAAGGTAAGGAGGAGGAGCATCAGGTGGAATGAGGCCTCTGTCGCTCAACTAATCCATGCACACACCTGCAGGACTTGGAGCAGAAGCTGGAGATGAGCCAGTCTTCATTCAAGCGGCAGCTGTTGACTGAACAGAAAAATGCAATGAAGCCAAAAAGAAATCCTGTCAATTTCAGGAGCAGATTGATCAGCTGAGCAGAGAGATGAAGGTAAACCAAAGAGTTTCTGACTGTTCCCTCCTCAGACTTTCATTGACAGACAGACATGAGAAGTCTCTGGAATTCATTTGGTCTCTTTCGTTTCCCTGAAACAGAAAAAGAGAAAGAACTGGAGAAGTTCAATCTTATTCCAGAAGATTCTCTGGACAGACACGCAAAAAGGTGAACAACTATTGAGCTGATTTCATTTAGAAAAAGAAAAATGTCTGATTTCTGATCAGCAGTCTGACACTTGTGCTCCGTTTCCACATTCAGCAGACAAGATGGTTCAGATGGATGGATTCGACCCATCCCACGGCCTCCATCCCAGAGGTCAAAGCCGGTCTGTTCTGCACCTGAAAGATGTCATCCATCCCCGTTACCATGGTAACACAGAGTACTATTTGCAGCAGTCTTTTCCAGTGTTTTCTGTATTTTTTTCTGTTGACACAACACTTCTGTTAAATGATTCCTGTAGATTTTTGACTGATGGATTAAACATCCTACGCTTTCAGGTTGGTGACAGACGCGGAGAGTTCCTTTCCTGGAGAAAAACGGGAGGAAAAGATCCGTCCAGAACATCTTCAGGAGTCTGCAGGTCAGTTTTAGTGATTAGCAAATCCAAATCCCAGAAACTTCTGTAGAAATACAAACACTTTCCCAATGACAGCACATTGAAAGATGCTGAGATGGAGATGTTTGTTCTTCCCAGTGGTTCTCAAGGACAATGGCTTTAAGGCCCGCCGAGCTGTCAAGAGGCCCCCAACGGTTTCCAGAGGGACTCTGCTCATCAAAGCCGCGCTCCTGAAGAGCCACGAGCGCCGCAGCAAAAGATGGAAAGGCAACACGAGCCAGTGGGCCAACGATGAAGAAAGAGTCTGATCCCAACTAAATTCAAGTGGAGGAAGATCAGGCAGCAGCACATTTAAAGACACTGACAACCTCCATAAAGGAAAGCAGCTCACAGCAGCTCCCACAGCAGAGACCACAGAACCTGATGAAGGACTCCACAGACACTGAGACCTGTTTTCAGACTCCACCAGTTCCCTTGTATAAGTTACAACTGTATAGTTGACCTGACTTCAATTGTTACCATTTCTAATGTATGTTTGATCTTTAAATAGACATATGCAGTTTGTGTGATGTTTGGGAAGCTGCAACTTCTTGTGTTTTTACATTAAATAAACCAAAAAAATCATTTTGTCCTTTTTATTAAACTGTAACATTTTAGAATCATTTTGACAAATGAACTCATGAAATGATTCATTGAACGTTCCTGCAGAAAACAAATTATTGTGTATTTATTTTATGAAGCAAGGTCAGCCAGTTCCTCAAATCCTCCCATCATGATGAGCTAATAATAAAATAAAAATGTGTCAATTTTATGTCCAATCATTTTTAGTCTAAAAATCGCTGTAGTCTCGTTGTGCAATCCCTAACATCACATAACTTTAGTTTACTCAGCGACTGCTAGCAATGTCATTCCTATACATTGTAAACATTATTAACATATATATTTCCATGTTTATCTATGTTATGTTTTTGTTTCTTTGGTGTTAGTTTATGACATAAAGCTGCACTAAAAGAACAGACAGTGATGCAGGCAGTACAACGGCTGCAAATAAAAAATAAGCAATAAATCATTTGTTTATGAATGTATAGAAGTTTTTGGAGGATTTTCACCGTTGTGTTGCAGAAATTGAGGAAAAAATGATATTTATCGAGTAATCTCATGTGAAAAGTATAGTTTAGTTGTAATGTTTTTTAACGCCTAAAAATGATATTCATAGTTACAGATTTTAAAAAATCAAATCAGTCTGACTCATTTCACAAGATACAGGACCGAACACACCAAAATGAACCAACTTGATGCTAAAAAACGATTCCAGGAGTCCAGCTCAGATAAAAACGACAAAAGAGCAAAGAAAACACAATGATTTGATTGTTTTTGCTGATTGCAATTTTTTTTTCCAAACTTGTTTGTTTGGTGTATTTCTTTTAATGTTTAATTTCTTGTGTTATTGTCAGAATATTTGTTTATGGAGAACCAAATGTTATTTAAGTTAAGTTAATCAAATCTGGAATACCTCCTGTCTGTTGTGTATATTTTTGTTAAACTGTTACTTAGGTTTAAAATTGTAATTGCATCTGTTCAGTTAACATAGGTTAACCTAAGGCGTGTTTTGGAATTTGGTCCTTTGCTTTTAATTGCAAGTAATAAACTTATATTGATTAGTGTCTAAAATACATTTTAATATACTGGAAATATCCCCAGAATACGTCTATTCCTCTTTAAGTGCGTGAAAGGAAATGTTTAAGTGGGTTTCCATCCTGGTCGACCAGCTTACTCTCTTTAGGGTGCTTGAGGGTTCGTGGGAGTTCACTCATTGACCGCTTTCCCCTGGAATGGTGCTCTGGGAGTATGAGGTCCAGGGAACCTTACTGAGCTCTGTCCAGTCTCTGTTGACCGGAGTAGGAGGGCTTCTCCGCCATTCTCTTCTTCTTCTCACTCTACAAGATCTTCTGAACAGACAGTTGCACATCATTCATCTGTTTCTCCGCTTCACCTCTCTTTCCTTCATATCCAAGTCCTCTTTCAGCCTTATTCAGTCTTAGCACCTTCTCCTTTGCATCAGCCACAGTGCAGTCTCTGAGTGAAAAACAACACATTTGTAATAGTTTTCTAAATGTTATAACTATTTTTAATGCTCCCAGTTTCTCCTCTGGTTAAAACTCCTGGAACCAAACTCTGTGCCAGACTTTCTCTGCATAAACAGGATCTCTTAACGAACTCCACAACATCCTCCATCCTTGGATCTGCCACACCGGCTCATCTAGCAGAACAATTGGTCCAATTAAGAAGGCAAAGATCCTCTTAAATTCCATTTTGTGTACATTCCCCAACTGTTGGTGGGGAAAGATAAGCCACAAGGGGTGCTGGTTAGTCTATCAGCCCACTTGAAGTTTAAAGAGGATTTAGCCTCATTAAGCAGCACTTTAACACTTTAAAACAGGATATTCAGTTCAGTGACTCAGAACCCACAGCAGTCTTTTATGAAATGCTAACACTTCACAGGAGAATAACCGATACCATGATGTTCCTGCAAGTGCAGCAGAGGAGCTCATCAGATCCTAAACTTTACATCCTAACATTTCCAAACACACTGTTTTTACTTTAAACTATTATGTATTTAAGCAAACTGAATCTCTGCTGCACCTGCAGGAGAATTAAAGCAAAAATAAAATCAAAAGACAATAACTGCTTTTCAAAAGTTAACATAAAAAATCCAATTTAAGCTGAAGCACCGTTACTCTTAAGTTAAACTAACAATGAATGTTTTTTTCAGACATTTGAACTAAAGTGAACTTCAAACACAAATCACCCCAAATCATTTTATTTAGGTCCATGATGGAGATTGACAAGCTCCTTCAATAGAAAACTTCAGTCTGTGGGGGTTACAGGGCGGGGGCAGAGCCGGGCTGTGGCTGGTTAGCAGGACACGGCGTGCTTGCGTCCAACTCCACTCTTAGTCCTTGCTGCAGAAGGCTTCCTGTTTGGGATCTCGCCCGAGGAACTTCTTCAGCATCTCGAG
>BNCR01000580.1:0-21022 GCA_014656515.1 Oryzias celebensis
TAATTTGGCTAATAATGGGGTTTTTTGGGCTAATTCTGAGTTAAGCTAACGTTTTAGCAATATGCTAACTTTTTTCGCTAATTTGGCTAATAATGGGGTTTTTTGGGCTAATTCTGAGTTAAGCTAACGTTTTAGCAATATGCTAACTTTTTTCGCTAATTTGGCTAATAATGGGGTTTTTTGGGCTAATTCTGAGTTAAGCTAACGTTTTAGCAATATGCTAACTTTTTTCGCTAATTTGGCTAATAATGGGGTTTTTTGGGCTAATTCTGAGTTAAGCTAACGTTTTAGCAATATGCTAACTTTTTTCGCTAATTTGGCTAATAATGGGGTTTTTTGGGCTAATTCTGAGTTAAGCTAACGTTTTAGCAATATGCTAACTTTTTTCGCTAATTTGGCTAATAATGGGGTTTTTTGGGCTAATTCTGAGTTAAGCTAACGTTTTAGCAATATGCTAACTTTTTTCGCTAATTTGGCTAATAATGGGGTTTTTGGGCTAATTCTGAGTTAAGCTAACGTTTTAGCAGTATGCTAACTTTTTTCGCTAATTTGGCTAATAGTGGGGTTTTTTGGGCTAATTCTGAGTTAAGCTAACGTTTTAGCAATATGCTAACTTTTTTCGCTAATTTGGCTTATAATGGGGTTTTTTGGGCTAAAAGTGTGATAGGGTCAATCGTGCACTTTGGGGGCGGTGGGAGGGGCTCATAGGTGGGCGGTAGGGCAAGAGTGGTGCGTAGAGGAGGCGGCAAGGGCGGCGGAGGCGTGAAGAGGCCAGGGCTAGGGCGGCGGAGGTGCGAGGAGGCCAGGGCTAGGGCGGCGGTGGCGTGTAGAGGCCAGGGCTAGGGCGACGGGTAGCGCCTGCGGGCCATCCAACGCCGCTTGCGGCTTTAATTATTATTCTTGTTTCTAACGACACCTGTTTGCCTAAATTTGACCCCCTGAACATACCCGAAAAGTCACCAAAATTTCCACAAACCTGGGGAAAATGTAAAATAATTTTTTTGAAGTGAACAAACCCCCCCCAAAATGATGACATCACGGCGTGCGATCCCGCGAAAAAAATGAATGGGCCGAAATTTGTTTAAGGAGCAAAAAAAAAAAATTTTGAAATACGCACACGAAACCAAAACACACGCGTCGGGGGTATCCAGGAGAGCTTTTGAAATCATTATGGGGGGGCCGCACGACCCACGCCTTGGCGGCCATTTTGTGGCGAAGTGCGAGATTTGGCGATTTTCACGTTTTTCCACAATATGGGAAAACGACACTTTGGTTGTTCCGATTTTTACGAAACTTCACACACATCCCGCCAGCCGGAGTCTACAATCACCACAGAAGTTTCATTGACCTTTGACCTTGGAACTGGCCGCCATCTTGAATTTTTCAAAAAAAGCACGTTTAGTACAAGCTACAAACGAAAACTCGTCCTAGGGATTTTCATCAATCGTCTTGTAACTTCACGAGCATCAATGGCCGGGAACTGTGGACAAAATGTTGGAATTAGAAGTTGTAGAATTTGAATGGCGTGCGCGTGGCGAGCTCGCAACCGCCACGGTTTTAGCTAGCTTGCGCATGTTTTAGCGAAATATCCCAAAACGCATATCCACGCGTGCGGTACGCCAGGCTGAACGTGGCAATGTAACTTTTGAAACTATAATGTAAAAATTGAGGCCAGGGGAAGCGAAAAACCGACGCAAAAAAAAGCGCCGACTCGGCGAAAAACGATTTTTCGGAATTTTTTTTTTTAGAATTGACGAACGAAACCTACGCAACGTTATCGGGGATATCCAAACGAAGATTTAAAATTATTACGCGATGACCACCCGACTCACTCCTTGGCGGCCATTTTGTTTCAAATTCTGACAATTGCGATTTTTCAACTACATCAAAAGTGACCTTTTGTTTTGGCGATCTTAACGAAATTTCGTCCAAAGGGTGCTAGCGCAAGTCTGCGCTGACATGTAGAGTTTCGTTGACCTTTGACCTTCGGAAGGGGCCGCCATCTTGAATTTACAAAAAAAAGCTAGTTTAGCACTAGCTTCAAACGAAAACTCATCCTTGGAATTTTTATCGATCGTCTTGTAACTACTTGGGCATCAAGAGGAAGCAATTGCAAACAAAATGTTGGAATTAGAAGTTGTAGATTTTAAATGGCGTGCGCGTGACAACCTTGCAAAAGTGGCGCAGTCTTTATACTCGGCCAATTTTTGATGGATTCTTGTGAAAATTCAATATGTTGAGCCCAGACCAGAACTGGACATGATATAATAGAACCGGATACGAATATATTAAAAATGTGGGCGTGGCTAGCGAATAACCTTCGTTGCTAAGGGGTTTTAAGGGTTAACGTTTTCCGATTTGTCTGAAACAGACGTCTATCTGTTCGGTGTCACGGGGCGATCAAAACCTAAAATGGTTGCTATGGCGATTAAACCAACAGAAAAGCCGCCATTTTGAAAAAAGTGCTTTTTTTTCCCATTAATTTCTTATATAGAGCATAATGGGGTTCTTTGAGGGCAGTTTCTGGGTTAAGGCAATGTATTAGCAACATGCTAACTTTTTCCACTACATTGACTTATAATGGGGTTTTTTGGGCTAATTCTGAGTTAAGCTAACGTTTTAGCAATATGCTAACTTTTTTAGCTAATTTGGCTTATAATGGGGTTTTTTGGGCTAATTCTGAGTTAAGCTAACGTTTTAGCAATATGCTAACTTTTTTTCGCTAATTTGGCTAATAATGGGGTTTTTTGGGCTAATTCTGAGTTAAGCTAACGTTTTAGCAATATGCTAACTTTTTTCGCTAATTTGGCTAATAATGGGGTTTTTTTGGGCTAATTCTGAATTAAGCTAACGTTTTAGCAATATGCTAACTTTTTTCGCTAATTTGGCTAATAATGGTTTTTTTTTTTTTTTTTTGGGCTAATTCTGAGTTAAGCTAACGTTTTAGCAATATGCTAACTTTTTTTCGCTAATTTGGCTAATAATGGGGCTTTTTTGGGCTAAATTCTGAGTTAAGCTAACGTTTTAGCAGTATGCTAACATTTTTTCGCTAATTTGGCTAATAGTGGGGTTTTTTGGGCTAATTCTGAGTTAAGCTAACGTTTTAGCAATATGCTAACTTTTTTCGCTAATTTGGCTAATAAAAGGGGGTTTTTGGGCTAATTCTGAGTTAAGCTAACCTTTTAGCAGTATGCTAACTTTTTTCGCTAATTTGGCTAATAGTGGGGTTTTTTGGGCTAATTCTGAGTTAAGCTAACGTTTAGCAATATGCTAACTTTTTTCGCTAATTTGGCTTATAATGGGGTTTTTTGGGCTAAAAGTGTGATAGGGTCAATCGTGCACTTTGGGGGCGGTGGGAGGGGGCTCATAGGTGGGCGGTAGGGGCAAGAGTGGTGCATAGAGGAGGGCGGCAAGGGCGGCGGAGGCATGAAGAGACCAGGGCTAGGGCGGCGGAGGTGCGAGGAGGCCAGGGCTAGGGCGGCGGTGGCGTGTAGAGGCCAGGGCTAGGGCGACGGGTAGCGCCTGCGGGCCATCCAACGCCGCTTGCGGCTTTAATTATTCTTGTTTCTAACGACACCTGTTTGCCTAAATTTGACCCCCTGAACATACCCGAAAAGTCACCAAAATTTCCACAAACCTGGGGAAAATTGTAAAATAATTTTTTTTGAAGTGAACAAACCCCCCCCCAAAATGATGACATCACGGCGTGCGATCCCGCGAAAAAAATGAATGGGCCGAAATTTGTTTAAGGAGCAAAAAAAAAAATTTTGAAATACGCACACGAAACCAAAACACACGCGTCGGGGGTATCCAGGAGAGCTTTTGAAATCATTATGGGGGGGCCGCACGACCCACGCCTTGGCGGCCATTTTGTGGCGAAGTGCGAGATTTGGCGATTTTCACGTTTTTCCACAATATGGGAAAACGACACTTTGGTTGTTCCGATTTTTACGAAACTTCACACACATCCCGCCAGCCGGAGTCTACAATCACCACAGAAGTTTCATTGACCTTTGACCTTGGTAACTGGCCGCCATCTTGAATTTTTCAAAAAAAGCACGTTTAGTACAAGCTACAAACGAAAACTCGTCCTAGGGATTTTCATCAATCGTCTTGTAACTTCACGAGCATCAATGGCCGGGAACTGTGGACAAAATGTTGGAATTAGAAGTTGTAGAATTTGAATGGCGTGCGCGTGGCGAGCTCGCAACCGCCACGGTTTTAGCTAGCTTGCGCATGTTTTAGCGAAATATCCCAAAACGCATATCCACGCGTGCGGTACGCCAGGCTGAACGTGGCAATGTAACTTTTGAAACTATAATGTAAAAATTGAGGCCAGGGAAGCGAAAAAACCGACGCAAAAAAAAAGCGCCGACTCGGCGAAAAACGATTTTTTCGGAATTTTTTTTTTAGAATTGACGAACGAAACCTACGCAACGTTATCGGGGATATCCAAACGAAGATTTAAAATTATTACGCGATGACCACCCGACTCACTCCTTGGCGGCCATTTTGTTTCAAATTCTGACAATTTGCGATTTTCAACTACATCAAAAGTGACCTTTTGTTTTGGCGATCTTAACGAAATTTCGTCCAAAGGGTGCTAGCGCAAGTCTGCGCTGACATGTAGAGTTTCGTTGACCTTTGACCTTCGGAAGGGGCCGCCATCTTGAATTTACAAAAAAAAGCTAGTTTAGCACTAGCTTCAAACGAAAACTCATCCTTGGAATTTTTATCGATCGTCTTGTAACTACTTGGGCATCAAGAGGAAGCAATTGCAAACAAAATGTTGGAATTAGAAGTTGTAGATTTTAAATGGCGTGCGCGTGACAACCTTGCAAAAGTGGCGCAGTCTTTATACTCGGCCAATTTTTGATGGATTCTTGTGAAAATTCAATATGTTGAGCCCAGACCAGAACTGGACATGATATAATAGAACCGGATACGAATATATTAAAAATGTGGGCGTGGCTAGCGAATAACCTTCGTTGCTAAGGGGTTTTAAGGGTTAACGTTTTCCGATTTGTCTGAAACAGACGTCTATCTGTTCGGTGTCACGGGGCGATCAAAACCTAAAATGGTTGCTATGGCGATTAAACCAACAGAAAAGCCGCCATTTTGAAAAAAAGTGCTTTTTTTTTCCCATTAATTTCTTATATAGAGCATAATGGGGTTCTTTGAGGGCAGTTTCTGGGTTAAGGCAATGTATTAGCAACATGCTAACTTTTTCCACTACATTGACTTATAATGGGGTTTTTTGGGCTAATTCTGAGTTAAGCTAACGTTTTAGCAATATGCTAACTTTTTTAGCTAATTTGGCTTATAATGGGGTTTTTTGGGCTAATTCTGAGTTAAGCTAACGTTTTAGCAATATGCTAACTTTTTTCGCTAATTTGGCTAATAATGGGGTTTTTTGGGCTAATTCTGAGTTAAGCTAACGTTTTAGCAATATGCTAACTTTTTTCGCTAATTTGGCTAATAATGGGGTTTTTTGGGCTAATTCTGAATTAAGCTAACGTTTTAGCAATATGCTAACTTTTTTCGCTAATTTGGCTAATAATGGTTTTTTTTTTGGCTAATTCTGAGTTAAGCTAACGTTTTAGCAATATGCTAACTTTTTTCGCTAATTTGGCTAATAATGGGGCTTTTTGGGCTAAATCTGAGTTAAGCTAACGTTTTAGCAGTATGCTAACATTTTTTCGCTAATTTGGCTAATAGTGGGGTTTTTTGGGCTAATTCTGAGTTAAGCTAACGTTTTAGCAATATGCTAACTTTTTTCGCTAATTTGGCTAATAAAAGGGGGTTTTTGGGCTAATTCTGAGTTAAGCTAACCTTTTAGCAGTATGCTAACTTTTTTCGCTAATTTGGCTAATAGTGGGGTTTTTTGGGCTAATTCTGAGTTAAGCTAACGTTTAGCAATATGCTAACTTTTTTCGCTAATTTGGCTTATAATGGGGTTTTTTGGGCTAAAAGTGTGATAGGGTCAATCGTGCACTTTGGGGGCGGTGGGAGGGGGCTCATAGGTGGGCGGTAGGGGCAAGAGTGGTGCATAGAGGAGGGCGGCAAGGGCGGCGGAGGCATGAAGAGACCAGGGCTAGGGCGGCGGAGGTGCGAGGAGGCCAGGGCTAGGGCGGCGGTGGCGTGTAGAGGCCAGGGCTAGGGCGACGGGTAGCGCCTGCGGGCCATCCAACGCCGCTTGCGGCTTTAATTATGGCCCGCAGCAGCAGGGTCCTGTCTGCAAGGACCATATTGTTTTTGCTTTAACCCAAAAAACGCAAAAAGCCCTTTAAAAGGCCTCAATCCAAGGGCCTAAGCTTTAACAGACCTGACCAGTGTGTAGTACAAGACAAAATACACAAAAGGACCCACTAAATCCTAGACGCAAAAACTTCTATATTGTTTCTGCTTTGTTTATTATTATTCTTCCGCTTTCTAACGGATCCGGAGATCGTAAATTTGACCCCCTGAACATACCCGAAAACTCACCAAAATTTCCACACACCTAGATAAAATTGAAAAATAATTTTTTTTGAAGTGAACGAACCCCCCCCAAGACGATGACATCACGGCGAGCGATACCGCCAAAAAAATGAATGGGGCCGAAAACGTGCATGGGGCCAAAAAAAAAAATTTCAGAATATGCACACGAAACCAAAACACACGTGTCGGGGGTATCCAGGAGAGCTTTTGAAATCATTATGGGGGGGCCGCACGACCCACGCCTTGGCGGCCATTTTGTGGTGAAGTGCGAGATTTGGCGATTTTCACGTTTTTCCACAATATGGGAAAACGACACTTTGGTTCTTCCGATTTTTACGAAACTTCACACACTTGCCGCCAGACCGACTCTACAATCACCACAGAAGTTTCATCGAACTTTGACCTCGGGAAGTGGCCGCCATCTTGAATTTTTCAAAAAAAGCACGTTTAGTACAAGCTACAAACGAAAACTCGTCCTAGGGATTTTCATCAATCGTCTTGTAACTTCACGAGCATCAATGGCCGGGAACTGTGGACAAAATGTTGGAATTAGAAGTTGTAGAATTTGAATGGCGTTCGCGTGGCGAGCTCGCAACCGCCACGGTTTTTAGCTAGCTTGCGCACGTTTTAGCGAAATATCTCGAAACGCATATCCACGCGTGCGGTACGCCAGGCTGAATGTGGCAATGTAACTTTTGAAACTATAATGTAAAAATTGAGGCCAGGGGAAGCGAAAAAACCGACGCAAAAAAAAGCGCCGACTCGGCGAAAAACGATTTTTTCGGAAATTTTTTTTTAGAATTGACGAACGAAACCAATGTAACTTTATCGGGGATATCCAAACGAAGATTTAAAATTATTACGCGATGACCACCCGACTCACTCCTTGGCGGCCATTTTTGTTTCAAAATCTGACAATTGCCGATTTTCAACTACATCAAAAGTGACCTTTTGTTTTGGCGATCTTAACGAAATTTCGTCCAAAGGGTGCTAGCGCAAGTCTACGCTGACATGTAGAGTTTCGTTGACCTTTGACTTTCGGAAGGGGCCGCCATCTTGAATTTATAAAAAAAAAGCTAGTTTAGCACTAGCTTCAAACGAAAACTCGTCCTTGGAATTTTTATCGATCGTCTTGTAACTACTTGGGCATCAACAGGAAGCAATTGCGAACAAAATGTTGGAATTAGAAGTTGTAGATTTTAAATGGCGTGCGCGCGACAACCTTGCAAAAGTGGCGCAGTCTTTATACTCGGCCAATTTTTGATGGATTCTTGTGAAAATTCAATATGTTGAGCCCAGACCAGAACTGGACATGATATAATAGAACCGGATACGAATATATTAAAAATGTGGGCGTGGCTAGCGAATAACCTTCGTTGCTAAGGGGTTTTAAGGGTTAACGTTTTCCGATTTGTCTGAAACTGACGTCTATCTGTTCGGTGTCACGGGGGGATCAAAACCTAAAATGGTTGCTATGGCGATTAAACCAACAGAAAAGCCGCCATTTTGAAAAAAGTGCTTTTTTTCCCATTCATTTCTTATATAGAGCATAATGGGGTTCTTTGAGGGCAGTTCCTGGGTTAAGGCAATGTATTAGCAACATGCTAACTTTTTCCACTACATTGACTTATAATGGGGTTTTTGGGCTAATTCTGAGTTAAGCTAACGTTTTAGCAATATGCTAACTTTTTTAGCTAATTTGGCTTATAATGGGGTTTTTTGGGCTAATTCTGAGTTAAGCTAACGTTTTAGCAATATGCTAACTTTTTTCGCTAATTTGGCTAATAATGGGGTTTTTTGGGCTAATTCTGAGTTAAGCTAACGTTTTAGCAATATGCTAACTTTTTTTCGCTAATTTGGCTAATAATGGGGTTTTTTGGGCTAATTCTGAGTTAAGCTAACGTTTTAGCAATATGCTAACTTTTTTCGCTAATTTGGCTAATAATGGGGTTTTTTGGGCTAATTCTGAGTTAAGCTAACGTTTTAGCAATATGCTAACTTTTTTTCTCTAATTTGGCTAATAATAGGGTTTTTTGGGCTAATTCTGAGTTAAGCTAACGTTTTAGCAATATGCTAACATTTTTCGCTAATTTTGGCTAATAATGGGGCATTTTGGGCTAAATCTGAGTTAAGCTAACGTTTTAGCAGTATGCTAACATTTTTCGCTAATTTGGCTTATAATGTGGTTTTTTTGGGCTGAAAGTGTTATAAGGTCAATGCAGCCCTGCGGGGGCGGGGAGGGGGCTCAGAGGTGGGCATGAAGGGCAACAGTGATGCGTAGAGGAGGGCGGCGAGGGCGGCGGAGGTGCGGGGAGGCCAGGGCTATGGCGGCGGTGGCGTGTAGAGGTCAGGGCTAGGGCGACGGGTAGCGCCTGCGGGCCATCCAACGCCGCTTGCGGCTTTAATTATTATTCTTCTTTCTAACGGATCCGGAGATCGTAAATTTGACCCCCTGAACATACCCGAAAACTCACCAAAATTTCCACAAACCTAGATAAAATTGAAAAATAATTTTTTTTGAAGTGAACGAAATCCCCCCCAAAACGATGACATCACGGCGAGCGATACCGCCAAAAAAATGAATGGGGCCGAAAACGTGCATGGGGCCAAAAAAAAAAAATTTCAGAAAACGCAAACGAAACCAAAACTCACGCGTCAGGGGTATCCAGGAGAACTTTTGAAATCATTATGGGGGGGCCACACGACCCACGCCTTGGCGGCCATTTTGTGGCGAAGTGCGAGATTTGGCGTTTTTCGCGTTTTTCGACAATATGGGAAAACGACACTTTGGTTCTGCCGATTTTTACGAAACTTCACACACATCCCGCCAGCCGGAGTCTACAATCACCACAAAAGTTTCATCGACCTTTGACCTTGGGAAGTTGCCGCCATCTTGAATTTTTTTAAAAAAAGCACGTTTAGTACAAGCTACAAACGAAAACTCGTCCTAGGGATTTTCTTTAATCGTCTTGTAACTTCACGAGCATCAATGGCCGGGAACTGTGGACAAAATGTTGGAATTAGAAGTTGTAGAATATGAATGGCGTGCGCGTGGCGAGCTCGCAACCGCCACGGTTTTAGCTAGCTTGCGCATGTTTTAGCGAAATATCACAAAACGCATATCCACGCGTGCGGTACGCCAGGCTGAATGTGGCAATGTAACTTTTGAAACTATAATGTAAAAATTGAGGCCAGGGGAAGCGAAAAACCGACGCAAAAAAAAAGCGCTGACTCGGCGAAAAAACGATTTTTTCGGAATTTTTTTTTTAGAATTGACGAACGAAACCTACATAACTTTATCGGGGATATCCAAACGAAGTTTTGAAATTATTACGTGATTGCCACACGACCAACGGTTTGGCGGCCATTTTGTTTCAAAATCGGACATTCCGCGATATTTACGTACGTGAAAACCGACCTTTCGTTGTCACAATTTAAACGAAATTTCACACACATGCAGCTAGCGCCAGTCTACGATGACCCAAGAAGTATCGTTCCGGTTTGACCTTGGGAAGAGGCCGCCATCTTGAATTTTCAAAAAAATCGTTTTTACTCCTAGCTAAATGAAAAATTCAGCCCAAGGGTTTTTTTTCCCGATCTTCTTCAAACTTTAATAGCATCATCGGGAGGAAATTTGTGAAAATTTGGTACCAATAGTAACTCTGTATCTCAAACGGTGTGCGCGTAGCTAGCTCGCAAAGTGGCGCAGTCTTTATACTCGGCCATTTTTTGACGGATTCTTGTGAAAATTTAATATGTTGACCTCTGACCAGAACTGGACATGACATAATAGGAGCGAATACGAATACATTAGGAAAGTGGGCGTGGCTACCGAATAACCTTTGTTGCTAAGGGGTTTCAAAGGTTTACTTTTTCCGATCTGTCTGAAACTGACGTCTATCTGTTCGGTGTCACGGGGCGATCGAAACATAAAATGGTTGCTAAGGCGATAAAACCAACAGAAAAGCCGCCATTTTGAAAAAAAGTCCTTTTTTAGTCATCATTTTCTTACATAGAGCATAATGGGCTTTTTGGGGGGCAGTTTCTGAGTTAAGTCAATGTAATAGTACATGCTAACTTTTTCCACTAAGCTGAAGTATAATGGGGTTTTTTTGGGCTAATTCTGAGTTAAGCTAACGTTTTAGCAATATGCTAACTTTTTTAGCTAATTTGGCTTATAATGGGGTTTTTTGGGCTAATTCTGAGTTAAGCTAACGTTTTAGCAATATGCTAACTTTTTTAGCTAATTTGGCTAATAATGGGGTTTTTTGGGCTAATTCTGAGTTAAGCTACGTTTTAGCAATATGCTAACTTTTTTCGCTAATTTGGCTAATAATGGGGTTTTTGGGCTAATTCTGAGTTAAGCTAACGTTTAGCAATATGCTAACTTTTTTAGCTAATTTGGCTAATAATGGGGTTTTTTTGGGCTAATTCTGAGTTAAGCTAACGTTTTAGCAATATGCTAACTTTTTTCGCTAATTTGGCTAATAATGGGGTTTTTTGGGCTAATTCTGAGTTAAGCTAACGTTTTAGCAATATGCTAACTTTTTTCGCTAATTTGGCTAATAAAAGGGGCTTTTTTGGGCTAATTCTGAGTTAAGCTAACGTTTAGCAGTATGCTAACTTTTTTAGCTAATTTGGCTAATAATGGGTTTTTTGGGCTAATTCTGAGTTAAGCTAACGTTTTAGCAATATGCTAACTTTTTTCGCTAATTGGCTAATAATGGGGTTTTTTGGGCTAATTCTGAGTTAAGCTAACGTTTTAGCAATATGCTAACTTTTTTCGCTAATTTGGCTTATAATGGGGTTTTTTGGGCTAATTCTGAGTTAAGCTAACGTTTTAGCAGTATGCTAACTTTTTTAGCTAATTTGGCTAATAATGAGGTTTTTTGGGCTAATTCTGAGTTAAACTAACGTTTTAGCAATATGCTAACTTTTTTCGCTAATTTGACTAATAATGGGGTTTTTTGGCTAATTCTGAGTTAAGCTAACGTTTTAGCAATATGCTAACTTTTTTCGCTAATTTGGCTAATAATGGGGTTTTTTGGGCTAATTCTGAGTTAAGCTAACGTTTTAGCAATATGCTAACTTTTTTCCCTAATTTGGCTAATAAAAGGGGTTTTTGGGCTAATTCTGAGTTAAGCTAACGTTTTAGCAGTATGCTAACATTTTTCGCAAATTTGGCTAATAGTGGGGTTTTTTGGGCTAATCTGAGTTAAGCTAACGTTTTAGCAATATGCTAACTTTTTTCGCTAATTTGGCTATATAATGGGGTTTTTTGGGCTAAAAGTGTGATAGGGTCAATCGTGCACTTTGGGGGCGGTGGGAGGGCTCATAGGTGGCGGTAGGGGCAAGAGTGGTGCGTAGAGGAGGGCGCAAGGGGCGGCGGAGGCGTGAAGAGGCCAGGGCTAGGGCGGCGGAGGTGCGAGGAGGCAGGGCTAGGGCGGCGGTGGCGTGTAGAGGCCAGGGCTAGGGCGACGGGTAGCGCCTGCGGCCATCCAACGCCGCTTGCGCTTTAATTATGGCCCGCAGCAGCAGGGGTCCTGTCTGCAAGGACCATATTGTTTTTGCTTTAACCCAAAAAACGAAAAAGCCCTTTAAAAGGCCTCAATCCAAGGGCCTAAGCTTTAACAGACCTGACCAGTGTGTAGTACAAGACAAGATACACAAAAGGACACACTTAATCCTAGACGCAAAAACTTCTATATTGTTTCTGCTTTGTTTATTATTATTATTATTATGGCCCGCAGCAGCAGGGTCCTGTCTGCAAGGACCATATTATATTTGCTCGGACCAAAAACAAAAAAGCCCTTTAAAAGGCCTCAATCCAAGGCCTAAGCTTTAACAGACCTGACCAGTGTGTAGTAGAAGACAAAACACACAAAAAGACACACACAGGCCTAGTCGCAAAAAAGCTTCTATATTGTTTTTGCTTTGTTTATTATTATTATTATTATTATTATTATTCCGGGTTTTAACGCACCTGTTTGCCTAAATTTGACCCCCTGAACATACCCGAAAAGTCACCAAAATTTCCACAAACCTGGGGAAAATTGTAAAATAATTTTTTTTTGAAGTGAACAAACCCCCCCCAAAATGATGACATCACGGCGTGCGATCCCGCGAAAAAAATGAATGGGCCGAAATTTGTTTAAGGAGCAAAAAAAAAAAAATTTTGAAATACGCACACGAAACCAAAACACACGCGTCGGGGGTATCAGGAGAGCTTTTGAAATTATTATGGGGGGGCCGCACGACCCACGCCTTGGCGGCCATTTTGTGGCGAAGTGCGAGATTTGGCGATTTTCACGTTTTTCCACAATATGGGAAACCGACACTTTGGTTGTTCCGATTTTACGAAACTTCACACACGTCCCTCTAGCCGGAGTCTACAATCACACAGAAGTTTCATCGACCTTTGACCTCGGGAAAAAGGCCGCCATCTTGAATTTTTCAAAAAAAGCACGTTTAGTACAAGATTCAAACGAAAACTCGTCCTAGGGATTTTCTTCAATCGTCTTGTAACTTCACGAGCATCAATGGCTGGAACTGTGGACAAAATGTTGGAATTAGAAGTTGTAGAATATGAATGGCGTGCGCGTGGCGAGCTCGCAAACCGCCCACGGTTTTAGCTAGCTTGCGCATGTTTTAGCGAAATATCACAAAACGCATATCCACGCGTGCGGTACGCCAGGCTGAATGTGGCAATGTAACTTTTGAAACTATAATGCAAAAATTGAGGCCAGGGGAAGCGAAAAAACCGACGCAAAAAAAAAGCGCCGACTCGGCGAAAAACGATTTTTTCGGAATTTTTTTTTTTAGAATTGACGAACGAAACCTACGCAACTTTATCGGGGATATCCAAACGAAGATTTAAAATTATTACGCGATGACACCACCCGACTCACTCCTTGGCGGCCATTTTGTTTCAAAATCGGACATTCCGCGATTATTTACGTACGTGAAAACCGACCTTTCGTTGTCACATTTAAACGAAATTTCATACACATGCAGCTAGCGCGAGTCTACGATGACCAAGAAGTATCGTTCCGGTTTGACCTTGGGAAGAGGCCGCCATCTTGAATTTTCAAAAAATCGTTTTTACTCCTAGCTAAATGAAAATTCAGCCAAGGGTTTTTTTTCCCGATCTTCTTCAAACTTTAATAGCATCATCGGAGGAAATTTGTGAAAATTTGGTACCAATAGTAACTCTGTATCTCAAACGGTGTGCGCGTAGCTAGCTCGCAAAAGTGCGCAGTCTTTATACTCGGCCATTTTTGACGGATTCTTGTGAAAATTCAATATGTTGACCTCTGACCAGAACTGGACGTGACATAAACGGAGCGAATACGAATACATTAGGAAAGTGGGCGTGGCTAGCGAATAACCTTCGTTGCTAAGGGGTTTTAAGGGTTAACGTTTTCGGATTTGTCTGAAACACGTCTATCTGTTCGGTGTCACTGGGCGATCAAAACTAAAATGGTTGCTATGGCGATTAAACCAACAGAAAAGCCGCCATTTGAAAAAGTGCTTTTTTTTCCCATTAATTTCTTATATAGAGCATAATGGGTTCTTTGAGGGCAGTTTTGGGTTAAGGCAATGTATTAGCACATGCTAACTTTTTCCACTACATTGACTTATAATGGGGTTTTTGGCTATTCTGAGTTAAGCTAACGTTAGCAATATGCTAACTTTTTTAGCTAATTTGGCTATATGGGGTTTTTTGGGCTAATTCTGAGTTAAGCTAACGTTTTAGCAATATGCTAACTTTTTCGCTAATTTGGCTAATAATGGGGTTTTTTGGGCTAATTCTGAGTTAAGCTAACGTTTTAGCAATATGCTAACTTTTTACGCTAATTTGGCTATAATGGGGTTTTTGGGCTAATTCTGAGTTAAGCTAACGTTTTAGCAATATGCTAACTTTTTAGCTAATTTGGCTAATAATGGGGTTTTTTGGGCTAATTCTGAGTTAAGCTAACGTTTTAGCAATATGCTAACTTTTTTCGCTAATTGGCTAATAATGGGGTTTTTTGGGCTAATTCTGAGTTAAGCTAACGTTTTAGCAATATGCTAACTTTTCGCTAATTTGGCTATAAATGGGGTTTTTGGGCTATTCTGAGTTAAGCTAACGTTTTAGCAATATGCTAACTTTTTCGCTAATTTGGCTAATAATGGGGTTTTTTGGGCTAATTCTGAGTTAAGCTAACGTTTAGCAATATGCTAACTTTTTTCGCTAATTTGGCTATAATGGGGTTTTTTGGGCTAAAAGTGTGATAGGGTCAATCGTGCACTTTGGGGGCGGTGGGAGGGGCTCATAGGTGGGGCGTAGGGGCAAGAGTGGTGCGTAGAGGAGGGCGGCAAGGGCGGCGGAGGCGTGAAGAGGCCAGGGCTAGGGCGCGGAGGTGCGAGGAGGCCAGGGCTAGGGCGGCGTGGCGTGTAGAGGCCAGGGCTAGGGCGACGGGTAGCGCCTGCGGGCCATCCAACGCCGCTTGCGGCTTTAATTATTCTTCTTTTTCTAACGACACCTGTTTGCCTAAATTTGACCCCCTGAACATACCCGAAACTCATTTCCACAAACCTGGGGAAAATTGTAAAATAATTTTTTTTGAAAGTGAACGAACCCCCCCACAACGATGACATCACGGCGTGCGATCCCGCGAAAAAAATGAATGGGCCGAAATTTGTTTAAGGAGCAAAAAAAAAAATTTTGAAATACGCACACAAACCAAAACACACGTCGGGGGTATCCAGGAGAGCTTTTGAAATCATTATGGGGGGGCCGCACGACCCACGCCTTGGCGGCCATTTTGTGGCGAAGTGCGAGATTTGGCGATTTTCACGTTTTTCCACAATATGGGAAAACACTTTGGTTGTTCCGATTTTTACGAAACTTCACACACATCCCGCCAGCCGGAGTCTACAATCACCACAGAAGTTTCATTGACCTTTGACCTTGGGAACTGGCCGCCATCTTGAATTTTTCAAAAAAAGCACGTTTAGTACAAGCTACAAACGAAAACTCGTCCTAGGGATTTTCATCAATCGTCTTGTAACTTCACAGCATCAATGGCCGGGAAAAACTGTGGACAAAGTTGGAATTAGAAGTTGTAGAATTTGAATGGCGTGCGCGTGGCGAGCTCGCAACCGCCACGGTTTTAGCTAGCTTGCGCATGTTTTAGCGAAATATCACAAAACGCATATCCACGCGTGCGGTACGCCAGGCTGAACGTGGCAATGTAACTTTTGAAACTATAATGTAAAAATTGAGGCCAGGGAAGCGAAAAACCGACGCAAAAAAAAGCGCCGACTCGGCGAAAAACGATTTTTTCGGAATTTTTTTTTTAGAATTGACGAACGAAACCTACGCAACTTTATCGGGGATATCCAAACGAAGATTTAAAATTATTACGCGATGACCACCCGACTCACTCCTTGGCGGCCATTTTGTTTCAAAAATCTGACAATTGGCGATTTTCAACTACATCAAAAGTGACCTTTTGTTTTGGCGATCTTAACGAAATTTCGTCCAAAGGGTGCTAGCGCAAGTCTACACGGACATGTAGAGTTTCGTTGACCTTTGACCTTCGGAAGGGGCCGCCATCTTGAATTTACAAAAAAAAGCTAGTTTAGCACTAGCTTCAAACGAAAACTCGTCCTTGGAATTTTTATCGATCGTCTTGTAACTACTTGGGCATCAAGAGGAAGCAATTGCGAACAAAATGTTGGAATTAGAAGTTGTAGATTTTAAATGGCGTGCGCATGGCAACCTTGCAAAAGTGGCGCAGTCTTTATACTCGGCCAATTTTTGATGGATTCTTGTGAAAATTCAATATGTTGAGCCCAGACCAGAACTGGACATGATATAATAGAACCGGATACGAATATATTAAAAATGTGGGCGTGGCTAGCGAATAACCTTCGTTGCTAAGGGGTTTAAGGGTTAACGTTTTCCGATTTGTCTGAAACAGACGTCTATCTGTTCGGTGTCACGGGGCGATCAAAACCTAAAATGGTTGCTATGGCGATTAAACCAACAGAAAAGCCGCCATTTTGAAAAAAGTGCTTTTTTCCCATTAATTTCTTATATAGAGCATAATGGGGTTCTTTGAGGGCAGTTTCTGGGTTAAGGCAATGTATTAGCAACATGCTAACTTTTTCCACTACATTGACTTATAATGGGGTTTTTTGGGCTAATTCTAGTTAAGCTAACGTTTTAGCAATATGCTAACTTTTTTAGCTAATTTGGCTTATAATGGGTTTTTTGGGCTAATTCTGAGTTAAGCTAACGTTTTAGCAATATGCTAACTTTTTCGCTAATTTGGCTAATAATGGGTTTTTTGGGCTAATTCTGAGTTAAGCTAACGTTTTAGCAATATGCTAACTTTTTTCGCTAATTTGGCTATAATGGGGTTTTTTGGGCTAATTCTGAGTTAAGCTAACGTTTAGCAATATGCTATTTTTCTAATTGGCTTATTGGTTTTTTGGTAATTCTGAGTTAAGCTAATGTTTAGCAATATGCTAACTTTTTTGCTAATTTGGCTATAATGGGGTTTTTTGGGCTAATTCTGAGTTAAGCTAACGTTTTAGCAATATGCTAACTTTTTTCGCTAATTTGGCTAATAATGGGGTTTTTTGGGCTAATTCTGAGTTAAGCTAACGTTTTAGCAATATGCTAACTTTTTTCGCTAATTTGGCTAATAATGGGGTTTTTTGGGCTAATTCTGAGTTAAGCTAACGTTTTAGCAATATGCTTATTTTTTGACTAATTTGGCTTTATGGGTTTTTTGGGCTAATTCTGAGTTAAGCTAATTTTTAGCAATATGCTAACTTTTTTGCTAATTTGGCTATAATGGGGTTTTTGGGCTAATTCTGAGTTAAGCTAACGTTTTAGCAATATGCTAATTTTTTCGCTAATTTGGCTATAATGGGGTTTTTTGGGCTATTCTGAGTTAAGCTAACATTTTAGCAGTATGCTAACTTTTTTCGCTAATTTGGCTAATAATGGGGTTTTTGGGCTAATTCTGAGTTAAGCTAACGTTTTAGCAATATGGTATTTTTTCACTAATTTTACTTACAATGGGGTTTTTTGGCTATTCTGAGTTAAGCTAACATTTTAGCAATATGCTAACTTTTTTCACTAATTTGGTTATATTGGGTTTTTTCGGGCTAATTCTGAGTTAAGCTAACGTTTAGCAATATGCTAACTTTTTTCGCTAATTTGGCTTATAATGGGGTTTTTTGGGCTAATTCTGAGTTAAGCTAACGTTTTAGCAATATGCTAACTTTTTTCGCTAATTTGGCTAATAATGGGGTTTTTTTGGGCTAATTCTGAGTTAAGCTAACGTTTTAGCAATATGCTAACTTTTTTCGCTAATTTGGCTTATAATGGGGTTTTTTGGGCTAATTCTGAGTTAAGCTAACGTTTTAGCAATATGCTTATTTTTTGACTAAATTGGTTTATTGGAGTTTTTTGGATAATTCTGAGTTAAGCTAACATTTTAGCAATATGCTAATTTTTTTCATTAATTTGGTTTTTATGGAGTTTTTCAGGCTAATTCTGAGTTAAGCTAACATTTTAAACAATATGCTAACTTTATTCGCTAATTTGGCTTATAATGGGGTTTTTGGGCTAATTCTGAGTTAAGCTAACGTTTTAGCAATATGCTAACTTTTTCGCTAATTTGGCTTATAATGGGGTTTTTTGGGCTAATTCTGAGTTAAGCTAACGTTTTAGCAATATGTTAACTTTTTTCGCTAATTTGGCTAATAATGGGGTTTTTGGGCTAATTCTGAGTTTGGCTAACGTTTTAGCAATATGCTAACTTTTTCGCTAATTTGGCTTATAATGGGGTTTTTGGGCTAATTCTGAGTTAAGCTAACGTTTTAGCAATATGCTATTTTTTTTGACTAAATTGGTTTTTTATGGAGTTTGGGCTAATTCTGAGTTTGGCTAACGTTTTAGCAATATGCTAACTTTTTTCGCTAATTTGGCTATAATGGGGTTTTTTGGGCTAATTCTGAGTTAAGCTAACGTTTTAGCAATATGCTTATTTTTTGACTAAATTGGTTTTTATTTGAGTTTTTTGGGATAATTCTGAGTTAAGCTAATGTTTTAGCAATATGCTAACTTTTCTTGCTAATTTGGCTTATAATGGGGTTTTTTGGGCTAATTCTGAGTTAAGCTAACGTTTTAGCAATATGCTAATTTTTTTCGCTAATTTGGCTTATAATGGGGTTTTTTGGGCTCATTCTGAGTTAAGCTAACATTTTAACAATATGGTATTTTATTTCACTAATTTTACTTACAATGGGGTTTTTTGGCATATTCTGAGTTAAGCTAACATTTTAGCAATATGCTAACTTTTTTCACTAATTTGGCTTATATTGGGTTTTTTCGGGCTAATTCTGAGTTAAGCTAACGTTTAGCAATATGCTAACTTTTTTCGCTAATTTGGCTTATAATGGGGTTTTTTGGGCTAAATCTGAGTTAAGCTAACATTTTAGCAATATGTAATTTTTTCACTAATTTGGTTTATTGGATTTTTTGGGCTAATTCTGAGTTAAGCTAACGTTTTAGCAATATGCTAACTTTTTTCGCTAATTTGGCTTATAATGGGGTTTTTTGGGCTAATTCTGAGTTAAGCTAACGTTTTAGCAATATGCTAACTTTTTTCGCTAATTTGGCTTATAATGGGGTTTTTTGGGCTAATTCTGAGTTAAGCTAACATTTTAGCAATATGCTAATTTTTTTCATTAATTTGGTTTTATTGGAGTTTTTCAGGCTAATTCTGAGTTAAGCTAACATTTTAACAATATGTTAACTTTATTCGCTAATTTGGCTTATTGGGGTTTTTGGGCTAAATCTGAGTTAAGCTAACATTTTAGCAATATGTTAATTTCTTTTCATAATTTGGTTTTTATTGGAGTTTTTGGGCTAATTCTGAGTTAAGCTAACGTTTAGCAATATGCTAACTTTTTTCGCTAATTTGGCTTATAATGGGTTTTTGGGCTAATTCTGAGTTAAGCTAACGTTTTAGCAATATGCTAACTTTTTTCGCTAATTTGGCTTATAATGGTGTTTTTTGGGCTAATTCTGAGTTAAGTTATAATATTTTAGCATTAGAATACCTATTGCTCTTTTGGTTCATAGGATTTTTGGGCTTTATTGAGACATGTTAATATTTTTAGCAACATGCTAACTTTTTTGTGCTTTTTTTCGGCATATACTGATCTTCCTGCAATTTTTGGTTTTATGTTCTTTAGCAATGTCATCATTATCTAAATAGCTTTTTTACTTTTCAACTCCAGCATATCTGTGAACAAATTTAGCAATCAACATTCACTATAGCATTGTCACAGGTAATACAAGTTTTTTAGTCGTCAACTGCAGAGCTCTTTCTTGCACAGCATCACCATATAATCACAGGAAATAATCATTGTTGCTAAGGAAATTCAAAAGTTATTTTTGTTGATTCTTCTGAGTAGACCAAAACAAATGTTTGCTATGAAGTAAAACAACAGAAAGCAGCGGTTTTTAAATTAAGTGCTTTTTACATAAACTTTTCTTAGAAACTCAGATCAACTTTACAGTAAGTGAAAAGAGGAGTCAAATGTTGCAAATGATGTTGGTTCAATGTAGACTTTTTTTCTAAGGAAATCCAAAAATATACTTTTGTAGATCTTCTGCAACTGACGTCAATCTGTTCGGAAAATGTACACTTTTTTATTAAATTTATAGTTGTTACATTCAATACCGAAACAATTCTTAAACAACATATAGTATTTAAAACTTTTAAGTATGTTAGTCTTTTTGAAAGACAATTTATTTTGATGTTTCATGTCAAAGTCAAAGAATGTTCAAGGACACTGCAGGGAGTTGAACCCCATCTAGCTGAAGCAGAGTACCATCTACCAGTGCCTTTTGCTTTTTTGACTGAACATGGAAGGCAAAGCAAAAACCCATACTCCAACTAGCATGTGACTTAACATCGTTAAATAATTGGACTAATTATCTATTGAAAGTCAAACTATTAGACTTTACAAATTGTTGTTTTTGTGTCACATGCTTTTTGAAATACAGTAAAAGAAACCAACATTTCAATACAAATGAACATTTACAAGCTAAGGTTTTTTTTTTTTTTTTTTTTAGATAACATTTTTAATGATATGCATTAAAAGAGAAAACTCAAAACTTGCAATTTATCATTATAAGATATTACATATAAAACAATCCACATACAGCATCATCAGGATGGTGATTCCTCTTGGACTATTGGTATCTTGTCTAGCTAAAAAAAAAACATCTGGTTTAACACAGATGTACGTAAAAAAAAAAAAAAAATCACGACATGCAGCCTTTGAGTCAGGAGACGTCAGAGAATATACACGCTCGTTATGACCTCAGAAGACCATCAGAATGCCAAGAAAAGCTACAGCCAGAAACTTAAGAGCTGCTAGAGGGGGGGGGAAACTACACAAGAGGTCATTGCCAGAAAATCGATCCACAACTACAGGTCAAATAGAATCGAATCAAGAGGCCCAG
>BNCR01000581.1:0-20857 GCA_014656515.1 Oryzias celebensis
AGCAAACTTTTTCACTTTTCATGAACATTCATTGTATCTCATGAAAAATCAAGTTTTAACATCCAAAAAGTAAGAATAAAGACCAAAATTACAAAATTGAGCTTTTTGGGCTTTTTAGGCTCAGAACCTGATTTTTGCTAACAACATTGCATGAAAAGCAAACTTTTTCACTTTTCATGAACATTCATTGTATCTCATGAAAAATCAAGTTTTAACATCCAAACAGTAAGAATAAAGACCAAAATTACAAAATTGAGCTTTTTGGGCTTTTTAGGCTCAGAACCTGATTTTTGCTAACAACATTGCATGAAAAGCAAACTTTTCACTTTCATGAACATTCATTGTATCTCATGAAAAATCAAGTTTTGACATCCAAACAGTAAGAATAAAGACCAAAATTACAAAATTGAGCTTTTTTGGACTTTTTAGGCTCAGAACCTGATTTTTGCTAACAACATTGCATGAAAAGCAAACTTTTTCACTTTTCATGAACATTCATTGTATCTCATGAAAAATCAAGTTTTAACATCCAAAAAGTAAGAATAAAGACCAAAATTACAAAATTGAGCTTTTTGGGCTTTTTAGGCTCAGAACCTGATTTTTGCTAACAACATTGCATGAAAAGCAAACTTTTCACTTTTCATGAACATTCATTGTATCTCATGAAAAATCAAGTTTTGACATCCAAACAGTAAGAATAAAGACCAAAATTACAAAATTGAGCTTTTTTGGACTTTTTAGGCTCAGAACCTGATTTTTGCTAACAACATTGCATGAAAAGCAAACTTTTTCACTTTTCATGAACATTCATTGTATCTCATGAAAAATCAAGTTTTAACATCCAAAAAGTAAGAATAAAGACCAAAATTACAAAATTGAGCTTTTTTGGGCTTTTTAGGCTCAGAACCTGATTTTTGCTAACAACATTGCATGAAAAGCAAACTTTTCACTTTTCATGAACATTCATTGTATCTCATGAAAAATCAAGTTTTGACATCCAAACAGTAAGAATAAAGACCAAAATTACAAAATTGAGCTTTTTGGGACTTTTTAGGCTCAGAACCTGATTTTTGCTAACAACATTGCATGAAAAGCAAACTTTTTCACTTTTCATGAACATTCATTGTATCTCATGAAAAATCAAGTTTTAACATCCAAAAAGTAAGAATAAAGACCAAAATTACAAAATTAAGCTTTTTTGGGCTTTTTGGGCTCAAAACCTGATTTTTGCTAACAACATTGCATGAAAAGCAAACCTTTTCACTTTTCATGAACATTCATTGTATCTCATGAAAAATCAAGTTTTGACATCCAAACAGTAAGAATAAAGACCAAAAATTACAAAACTGAGCTTTTTTTGACTTTTTAGGCTCAGAACCTGATTTTTGCTAACAACATTGCATGAAAAGCAAACTTTTTCACTTTTCATGAACATTCATTGTATCTCATGAAAAATCAAGTTTTAACATCCAAAAAGTAAGAATAAAGACCAAAATTACAAAATTAAGCTTTTTAAGGGCTTTTTAGGCTCAGAACCTGATTTTTGCTAACAACATTGCATGAAAAGCAAACCTTTTCACTTTTCATGAACATTCATTGTATCTCATGAAAAATCAAGTTTTGACATCCAAACAGTAAGAATAAAGACCAAAATTACAAAATTGAGCTTTTTTGGACTTTTTAGGCTCAGAACCTGATTTTTGCTAACAACATTGCATGAAAAGCAATTCTTTTCACTTTTCATGAACATTCATTGTATCTCATGAAAAATCAAGTTTTAACATCCAAAAAGTAAGAATAAAGACCAAAATTACAAAATTGAGCTTTTTTGGGCTTTTTAGGCTCAGAACCTGATTTTTGCTAACAACATTGCATGAAAAGCAAACTTTTCACTTTTCATGAACATTCATTGTATCTCATGAAAAATCAAGTTTTGACATCCAAACAGTAAGAATAAAGACCAAAATTACAAAATTGAGCTTTTTGGGCTTTTTAGGCTCAGAACCTGATTTTTGCTAACAACATTGCATGAAAAGCAAACTTTTCACTTTTCATGAACATTCATTGTATCTCATGAAAAATCAAGTTTTAACATCCAAAAAGTAAGAATAAAGACCAAAATTACAAAATTGAGCTTTTTTGGGCTTTTTAGGCTCAGAACCTGATTTTTGCTAACAACATTGCATGAAAAGCAAACTTTTTCACTTTTCATGAACATTCATTGTATCTCATGAAAAATCAAGTTTTAACATCCAAAAAGTAAGAATAAAGACCAAAATTACAAAATTGAGCTTTTTTGGGCTTTTTAGGCTCAGAACCTGATTTTTGCTAACAACATTGCATGAAAAGCAAACTTTTTCACTTTTCATGAACATTCATTGTATCTCATGAAAAATCAAGTTTTAACATCCAAAAAGTAAGAATAAAGACCAAAATTACAAAATTGAGCTTTTTGGGCTTTTTGGGCTCAAAACCTGATTTTTGCTAACAACATTGCATGAAAAGCAAACTTTTTCACTTTTCATGAACATTCATTGTATCTCATGAAAAATCAAGTTTTGACATCCAAACAGTAAGAATAAAGACCAAAATTACAAAATTGAGCTTTTTTGGGCTTTTTAGGCTCAGAACCTGATTTTTGCTAACAACATTGCATGAAAAGCAAACTTTTTCACTTTTCATGAACATTCATTGTATCTCATGAAAAATCAAGTTTTAACATCCAAAAAGTAAGAATAAAGACCAAAATTACAAAATTGAGCTTTTTGGGCTTTTTAGGCTCAGAACCTGATTTTTGCTAACAACATTGCATGAAAAGCAATTCTTTTCACTTTTCATGAACATTCATTGTATCTCATGAAAAATCAAGTTTTAACATCCAAAAAGTAAGAATAAAGACCAAAATTACAAAATTGAGCTTTTTTGGGCTTTTTAGGCTCAAAACCTGATTTTTGCTAACAACATTGCATGAAAAGCAAACTTTTTCACTTTTCATGAACATTCATTGTATCTCATGAAAAATCAAGTTTTGACATCCAAACAGTAAGAATAAAGACCAAAATTACAAAATTGAGCTTTTTTGGGCTTTTTAGGCTCAGAACCTGATTTTTGCTAACAACATTGCATGAAAAGCAAACTTTTTCACTTTTCATGAACATTCATTGTATCTCATGAAAAATCAAGTTTTAACATCCAAACAGTAAGAATAAAGACCAAAATTACAAAATTGAGCTTTTTGGGCTTTTTAGGCTCAGAACCTGATTTTTGCTAACAACATTGCATGAAAAGCAAACTTTTTCACTTTTCATGAACATTCATTGTATCTCATGAAAAATCAAGTTTTAACATCCAAAAAGTAAGAATAAAGACCAAAATTACAAAATTGAGCTTTTTTGGGCTTTTTAGGCTCAGAACCTGATTTTTGCTAACAACATTGCATGAAAAGCAAATCTTTTCACTTTTCATGAACATTCATTGTATCTCATGAAAAATCAAGTTTTGACATCCAAACAGTAAGAATAAAGACCAAAATTACAAAATTGAGCTTTTTTGGACTTTTTAGGCTCAGAACCTGATTTTTGCTAACAACATTGCATGAAAAGCAAACTTTTTCACTTTTCATGAACATTCATTGTATCTCATGAAAAATCAAGTTTTAACATCCAAAAAGTAAGAATAAAGACCAAAATTACAAAATTAAGCTTTTTGGGCTTTTTGGCTCAAAACCTGATTTTTGCTAGCAACATTGCATGAAAAGCAAACCTTTTCACTTTTCATGAACATTCAGTGTATCTCATGAAAAATCAAGTTTTGACATCCAAACAGTAAGAATAAAGACCAAAATTACAAAATTGAGCTTTTTTGGACTTTTTAGGCTCAGAACCTGATTTTTGCTAACAACATTGCATGAAAAGCAATTCTTTTCACTTTTCATGAACATTCATTGTATCTCATGAAAAATCAAGTTTTAACATCCAAAAAGTAAGAATAAAGACCAAAATTACAAAATTGAGCTTTTTGGGCTTTTTAGGCTCAGAACCTGATTTTTGCTAACAACATTGCATGAAAAGCAAACTTTTTCACTTTTCATGAACATTCATTGTATCTCATGAAAAATCAAGTTTTAACATCCAAAAAGTAAGAATAAAGACCAAAATTACAAAATTGAGCTTTTTTGGGCTTTTTAGGCTCAGAACCTGATTTTTGCTAACAACATTGCATGAAAAGCAAACTTTTTCACTTTTCATGAACATTCATTGTATCTCATGAAAAATCAAGTTTTAACATCCAAAAAGTAAGAATAAAGACCAAAATTACAAAATTGAGCTTTTTTGGGCTTTTTAGGCTCAGAACCTGATTTTTGCTAACAACATTGCATGAAAAGCAAACTTTTTCACTTTTCATGAACATTCATTGTATCTCATGAAAAATCAAGTTTTAACATCCAAAAAGTAAGAATAAAGACCAAAATTACAAAATTAAGCTTTTTGGGCTTTTTGGCTCAAAACCTGATTTTTGCTAGCAACATTGCATGAAAAGCAAACCTTTTCACTTTCATGAACATTCAGTGTACTCATGAAAAATCAAGTTTTGACATCCAAACAGTAAGAATAAAGACCAAAATTACAAAATTGAGCTTTTTTGGACTTTTTAGGCTCAGAACCTGATTTTTGCTAACAACATTGCATGAAAAGCAAACTTTTTCACTTTTCATGAACATTCATTGTATCTCATGAAAAATCAAGTTTTAACATCCAAAAAGTAAGAATAAAGACCAAAATTACAAAATTAAGCTTTTTGGGCTTTTTAGGCTCAAAACCTGATTTTTGCTAACAACATTGCATGAAAAGCAAACTTTTCACTTTCATGAACATTCAGTGTATCTCATGAAAAATCAAGTTTTGACATCCAAACAGTAAGAATAAAGACCAAAATTACAAAATTGAGCTTTTTTGGACTTTTTAGGCTCAGAACCTGATTTTTGCTAACAACATTGCATGAAAAGCAAACTTTTTCACTTTTCATGAACATTCATTGTATCTCATGAAAAATCAAGTTTTAACATCCAAAAAGTAAGAATAAAGACCAAAATTACAAAATTGAGCTTTTTGGGCTTTTTAGGCTCAGAACCTGATTTTTGCTAACAACATTGCATGAAAAGCAATACTTTTCACTTTTCATGAACATTCATTGTATCTCATGAAAAATCAAGTTTTAACATCCAAAAAGTAAGAATAAAGACCAAAATTACAAAATTGAGCTTTTTTGGACTTTTTAGGCTCAGAACCTGATTTTTGCTAACAACATTGCATGAAAAGCAAACTTTTTCACTTTTCATGAACATTCATTGTATCTCATGAAAAATCAAGTTTTAACATCCAAAAAGTAAGAATAAAGACCAAAATTACAAAATTGAGCTTTTTGGGCTTTTTAGGCTCAGAACCTGATTTTTGCTAACAACATTGCATGAAAAGCAAACTTTTTCACTTTTCATGAACATTCATTGTATCTCATGAAAAATCAAGTTTTAACATCCAAAAAGTAAGAATAAAGACCAAAATTACAAAATTGAGCTTTTTGGGCTTTTTAGGCTCAGAACCTGATTTTTGCTAACAACATTGCATGAAAAGCAAACCTTTTCACTTTTCATGAACATTCATTGTATCTCATGAAAAATCAAGTTTTGACATCCAAACAGTAAGAATAAAGACCAAAATTACAAAATTGAGCTTTTTTGGACTTTTTAGGCTCAGAACCTGATTTTTGCTAACAACATTGCATGAAAAGCAAACTTTTTCACTTTTCATGAACATTCATTGTATCTCATGAAAAATCAAGTTTTAACATCCAAACAGTAAGAATAAAGACCAAAATTACAAAATTGAGCTTTTTTGGACTTTTTAGGCTCAGAACCTGATTTTTGCTAACAACATTGCATGAAAAGCAAACTTTTTCACTTTTCATGAACATTCATTGTATCTCATGAAAAATCAAGTTTTAACATCCAAAAAGTAAGAATAAAGACCAAAATTACAAAATTGAGCTTTTTTGGGCTTTTTAGGCTCAGAACCTGATTTTTGCTAACAACATTGCATGAAAAGCAAACCTTTTCACTTTCATGAACATTCAGTGTATCTCATGAAAAATCAAGTTTTGACATCCAAACAGTAAGAATAAAGACCAAAATTACAAAATTGAGCTTTTTTTGACTTTTTAGGCTCAGAACCTGATTTTTGCTAACAACATTGCATGAAAAGCAAACTTTTTCACTTTTCATGAACATTCATTGTATCTCATGAAAAATCAAGTTTTAACATCCAAACAGTAAGAATAAAGACCAAAATTACAAAATTGAGCTTTTTGGGACTTTTTAGGCTCAGAACCTGATTTTTGCTAACAACATTGCATGAAAAGCAAACTTTTTCACTTTTCATGAACATTCATTGTATCTCATGAAAAATCAAGTTTTAACATCCAAAAAGTAAGAATAAAGACCAAAATTACAAAATTGAGCTTTTTGGGCTTTTTAGGCTCAAAACCTGATTTTTGCTAACAACATTGCATGAAAAGCAAACTTTTTCACTTTTCATGAACATTCATTGTATCTCATGAAAAATCAAGTTTTGACATCCAAACAGTAAGAATAAAGACCAAAATTACAAAATTGAGCTTTTTTTGACTTTTTAGGCTCAGAACCTGATTTTTGCTAACAACATTGCATGAAAAGCAATTCTTTTTACTTTTCATGAACATTCATTGTATCTCATGAAAAATCAAGTTTTAACATCCAAACAGTAAGAATAAAGACTAAAATTCCAAAATTGAGCTTTTTTTGACTTTTTAGGCTCAGAACCTGATTTTTGCTAACAACATTGCATGAAAAGCAAACTTTTTCACTTTTCATGAACATTCATTGTATCTCATGAAAAATCAAGTTTTAACATCCAAAAAGTAAGAATAAAGACCAAAATTACAAAATTGAGCTTTTTGGGACTTTTTAGGCTCAGAACCTGATTTTTGCTAACAACATTGCATGAAAAGCAAACTTTTTCACTTTTCATGAACATTCATTGTATCTCATGAAAAATCAAGTTTTGACATCCAAACAGTAAGAATAAAGACTAAAATTACAAAATTGAGCTTTTTTGGGCTTTTTAGGCTCAGAACCTGATTTTTGCTAACAACATTGCATGAAAAGCAAACTTTTTCACTTTTCATGAACATTCATTGTATCTCATGAAAAATCAAGTTTTAACATCCAAACAGTAAGAATAAAGACCAAAATTACAAAATTGAGCTTTTTGGGGCTTTTTAGGCTCAGAACCTGATTTTTGCTAACAACATTGCATGAAAAGCAAACTTTTTCACTTTTCATGAACATTCATTGTATCTCATGAAAAATCAAGTTTTAACATCCAAAAAGTAAGAATAAAGACCAAAATTACAAAATTGAGCTTTTTGGGCTTTTTAGGCTCAGAACCTGATTTTTGCTAACAACATTGCATGAAAAGCAATTCTTTTCACTTTTCATGAACATTCATTGTATCTCATGAAAAATCAAGTTTTAACATCCAAACAGTAAGAATAAAGACCAAAATTACAAAATTGAGCTTTTTGGGACTTTTTAGGCTCAGAACCTGATTTTTGCTAACAACATTGCATGAAAAGCAAACTTTTTCACTTTTCATGAACATTCATTGTATCTCATGAAAAATCAAGTTTTAACATCCAAACAGTAAGAATAAAGACCAAAATTACAAAATTGAGCTTTTTTGGGCTTTTTAGGCTCAGAACCTGATTTTTGCTAACAACATTGCATGAAAAGCAAACTTTTCACTTTTCATGAACATTCATTGTATCTCATGAAAAATCAAGTTTTGACATCCAAACAGTAAGAATAAAGACCAAAATTACAAAATTGAGCTTTTTTGGGCTTTTTAGGCTCAGAACCTGATTTTTGCTAACAACATTGCATGAAAAGCAAACTTTTTCACTTTTCATGAACATTCATTGTATCTCATGAAAAATCAAGTTTTGACATCCAAACAGTAAGAATAAAGACCAAAATTACAAAATTGAGCTTTTTTGGACTTTTTAGGCTCAGAACCTGATTTTTGCTAACAACATTGCATGAAAAGCAAACTTTTCACTTTTCATGAACATTCATTGTATCTCATGAAAAATCAAGTTTTAACATCCAAAAAGTAAGAATAAAGACCAAAATTACAAAATTGAGCTTTTTGGGACTTTTTAGGCTCAGAACCTGATTTTTGCTAACAACATTGCATGAAAAGCAAACTTTTTCACTTTTCATGAACATTCATTGTATCTCATGAAAAATCAAGTTTTGACATCCAAACAGTAAGAATAAAGACCAAAATTACAAAATTGAGCTTTTTTGGGCTTTTTAGGCTCAGAACCTGATTTTTGCTAACAACATTGCATGAAAAGCAAACTTTTTCACTTTTCATGAACATTCATTGTATCTCATGAAAAATCAAGTTTTAACATCCAAACAGTAAGAATAAAGACCAAAATTACAAAATTGAGCTTTTTTGGGCTTTTTAGGCTCAGAACCTGATTTTTGCTAACAACATTGCATGAAAAGCAAATCTTTTCACTTTTCATGAACATTCATTGTATCTCATGAAAAATCAAGTTTTAACATCCAAACAGTAAGAATAAAGACCAAAATTACAAAATTGAGCTTTTTTGGACTTTTTAGGCTCAGAACCTGATTTTTGCTAACAACATTGCATGAAAAGCAAACTTTTTCACTTTTCATGAACATTCATTGTATCTCATGAAAAATCAAGTTTTAACATCCAAAAAGTAAGAATAAAGACCAAAATTACAAAATTGAGCTTTTTGGGGCTTTTTAGGCTCAGAACCTGATTTTTGCTAACAACATTGCATGAAAAGCAAACTTTTTCACTTTTCATGAACATTCATTGTATCTCATGAAAAATCAAGTTTTAACATCCAAACAGTAAGAATAAAGACTAAAATTACAAAATTGAGCTTTTTTTGACTTTTTAGGCTCAGAACCTGATTTTTGCTAACAACATTGCATGAAAAGCAAACTTTTTCACTTTTCATGAACATTCATTGTATCTCATGAAAAATCAAGTTTTAACATCCAAAAAGTAAGAATAAAGACCAAAATTACAAAATTGAGCTTTTTGGGACTTTTTAGGCTCAGAACCTGATTTTTGCTAACAACATTGCATGAAAAGCAAACTTTTTCACTTTTCATGAACATTCATTGTATCTCATGAAAAATCAAGTTTTGACATCCAAACAGTAAGAATAAAGACCAAAATTACAAAATTGAGCTTTTTTGGGCTTTTTAGGCTCAGAACCTGATTTTTGCTAACAACATTGCATGAAAAGCAAACTTTTTCACTTTTCATGAACATTCATTGTATCTCATGAAAAATCAAGTTTTAACATCCAAACAGTAAGAATAAAGACTAAAATTCCAAAATTGAGCTTTTTGGGACTTTTTAGGCTCAGAACCTGATTTTTGCTAACAACATTGCATGAAAAGCAAACTTTTTTACTTTTCATGAACATTCATTGTATCTCATGAAAAATCAAGTTTTGACATCCAAACAGTAAGAATAAAGACTAAAATTACAAAATTGAGCTTTTTTGGACTTTTTAGGCTCAGAACCTGATTTTTGCTAACAACATTGCATGAAAAGCAAACTTTTTCACTTTTCATGAACATTCATTGTATCTCATGAAAAATCAAGTTTTAACATCCAAAAAGTAAGAATAAAGACCAAAATTACAAAATTAAGCTTTTTGGGGCTTTTTGGGCTCAAAACCTGATTTTTGCTAGCAACATTGCATGAAAAGCAAACCTTTTCACTTTTCATGAACATTCAGTGTATCTCATGAAAAATCAAGTTTTGACATCCAAACAGTAAGAATAAAGACCAAAATTACAAAATTGAGCTTTTTTGGACTTTTTAGGCTCAGAACCTGATTTTTGCTAACAACATTGCATGAAAAGCAAACTTTTTCACTTTTCATGAACATTCATTGTATCTCATGAAAAATCAAGTTTTAACATCCAAAAAGTAAGAATAAAGACCAAAATTACAAAATTGAGCTTTTTTGGGCTTTTTAGGCTCAGAACCTGATTTTTGCTAACAACATTGCATGAAAAGCAAATCTTTTCACTTTTCATGAACATTCATTGTATCTCATGAAAAATCAAGTTTTGACATCCAAACAGTAAGAATAAAGACCAAAATTACAAAATTGAGCTTTTTGGGACTTTTTAGGCTCAGAACCTGATTTTTGCTAACAACATTGCATGAAAAGCAAACTTTTTCACTTTTCATGAACATTCATTGTATCTCATGAAAAATCAAGTTTTAACATCCAAACAGTAAGAATAAAGACCAAAATTACAAAATTGAGCTTTTTGGGCTTTTTAGGCTCAGAACCTGATTTTTGCTAACAACATTGCATGAAAAGCAAACTTTTTCACTTTTCATGAACATTCATTGTATCTCATGAAAAATCAAGTTTTAACATCCAAAAAGTAAGAATAAAGACCAAAATTACAAAATTGAGCTTTTTTGGGCTTTTTAGGCTCAGAACCTGATTTTTGCTAACAACATTGCATGAAAAGCAAACTTTTTCACTTTTCATGAACATTCATTGTATCTCATGAAAAATCAAGTTTTAACATCCAAAAAGTAAGAATAAAGACCAAAATTACAAAATTGAGCTTTTTGGGCTTTTTAGGCTCAGAACCTGATTTTTGCTAACAACATTGCATGAAAAGCAAACTTTTCACTTTTCATGAACATTCATTGTATCTCATGAAAAATCAAGTTTTAACATCCAAACAGTAAGAATAAAGACCAAAATTACAAAATTGAGCTTTTTTGGGACTTTTTAGGCTCAGAACCTGATTTTTGCTAACAACATTGCATGAAAAGCAAACTTTTTCACTTTTCATGAACATTCATTGTATCTCATGAAAAATCAAGTTTTAACATCCAAAAAGTAAGAATAAAGACCAAAATTACAAAATTGAGCTTTTTTGGGCTTTTTAGGCTCAGAACCTGATTTTTGCTAACAACATTGCATGAAAAGCAAACTTTTCACTTTTCATGAACATTCATTGTATCTCATGAAAAATCAAGTTTTAACATCCAAACAGTAAGAATAAAGACCAAAATTACAAAATTGAGCTTTTTGGGCTTTTTAGGCTCAGAACCTGATTTTTGCTAACAACATTGCATGAAAAGCAAACTTTTTCACTTTTCATGAACATTCATTGTATCTCATGAAAAATCAAGTTTTAACATCCAAAAAGTAAGAATAAAGACCAAAATTACAAAATTGAGCTTTTTTGGGCTTTTTAGGCTCAGAACCTGATTTTTGCTAACAACATTGCATGAAAAGCAATTCTTTTCACTTTTCATGAACATTCATTGTATCTCATGAAAAATCAAGTTTTAACATCCAAACAGTAAGAATAAAGACCAAAATTACAAAATTGAGCTTTTTGGGACTTTTTAGGCTCAGAACCTGATTTTTGCTAACAACATTGCATGAAAAGCAATTCTTTTCACTTTTCATGAACATTCATTGTATCTCATGAAAAATCAAGTTTTAACATCCAAACAGTAAGAATAAAGACCAAAATTACAAAATTGAGCTTTTTGGGACTTTTTAGGCTCAGAACCTGATTTTTGCTAACAACATTGCATGAAAAGCAAACTTTTTCACTTTTCATGAACATTCATTGTATCTCATGAAAAATCAAGTTTTAACATCCAAAAAGTAAGAATAAAGACCAAAATTACAAAATTAAGCTTTTTTGGGCTTTTTGGGCTCAAAACCTGATTTTTGCTAACAACATTGCATGAAAAGCAAACCTTTTCACTTTTCATGAACATTCAGTGTATCTCATGAAAAATCAAGTTTTGACATCCAAACAGTAAGAATAAAGACCAAAATTACAAAATTGAGCTTTTTTGGACTTTTTAGGCTCAGAACCTGATTTTTGCTAACAACATTGCATGAAAAGCAAACTTTTTCACTTTTCATGAACATTCATTGTATCTCATGAAAAATCAAGTTTTAACATCCAAACAGTAAGAATAAAGACCAAAATTACAAAATTGAGCTTTTTGGGGCTTTTTAGGCTCAGAACCTGATTTTTGCTAACAACATTGCATGAAAAGCAAACTTTTTTACTTTTCATGAACATTCATTGTATCTCATGAAAAATCAAGTTTTAACATCCAAACAGTAAGAATAAAGACCAAAATTACAAAATTGAGCTTTTTTGGGCTTTTTAGGCTCAGAACCTGATTTTTGCTAACAACATTGCATGAAAAGCAAACTTTTTCACTTTCCATGAACATTCATTGTATCTCATGAAAAATCAAGTTTTAACATCCAAACAGTAAGAATAAAGACAAAAATTACAAAATTGAGCTTTTTGGGCTTTTTAGGCTCAGAACCTGATTTTTGCTAACAACATTGCATGAAAAGCAAACTTTTTCACTTTTCATGAACATTCATTGTATCTCATGAAAAATCAAGTTTTAACATCCAAAAAGTAAGAATAAAGACCAAAATTACAAAATTGAGCTTTTTGGGCTTTTTAGGCTCAGAACCTGATTTTTGCTAACAACATTGCATGAAAAGCAAACTTTTCACTTTTCATGAACATTCATTGTATCTCATGAAAAATCAAGTTTTGACATCCAAACAGTAAGAATAAAGACCAAAATTACAAAATTGAGCTTTTTTGGGACTTTTTAGGCTCAGAACCTGATTTTTGCTAACAACATTGCATGAAAAGCAAACTTTTTCACTTTTCATGAACATTCATTGTATCTCATGAAAAATCAAGTTTTAACATCCAAAAAGTAAGAATAAAGACCAAAATTACAAAATTGAGCTTTTTGGGCTTTTTAGGCTCAGAACCTGATTTTTGCTAACAACATTGCATGAAAAGCAAACTTTTCACTTTTCATGAACATTCATTGTATCTCATGAAAAATCAAGTTTTGACATCCAAACAGTAAGAATAAAGACCAAAATTACAAAATTGAGCTTTTTGGGCTTTTTAGGCTCAGAACCTGATTTTTGCTAACAACATTGCATGAAAAGCAAACTTTTTCACTTTTCATGAACATTCATTGTATCTCATGAAAAATCAAGTTTTAACATCCAAAAAGTAAGAATAAAGACCAAAATTACAAAATTGAGCTTTTTGGGCTTTTTAGGCTCAGAACCTGATTTTTGCTAACAACATTGCATGAAAAGCAAACTTTTCACTTTTCATGAACATTCATTGTATCTCATGAAAAATCAAGTTTTAACATCCAAACAGTAAGAATAAAGACCAAAATTACAAAATTGAGCTTTTTTGGGCTTTTTAGGCTCAGAACCTGATTTTTGCTAACAACATTGCATGAAAAGCAAACTTTTTCACTTTTCATGAACATTCATTGTATCTCATGAAAAATCAAGTTTTAACATCCAAACAGTAAGAATAAAGACCAAAATTACAAAATTGAGCTTTTTGGGACTTTTTAGGCTCAGAACCTGATTTTTGCTAACAACATTGCATGAAAAGCAAACTTTTTCACTTTTCATGAACATTCATTGTATCTCATGAAAAATCAAGTTTTAACATCCAAAAAGTAAGAATAAAGACCAAAATTACAAAATTGAGCTTTTTTGGGCTTTTTAGGCTCAGAACCTGATTTTTGCTAACAACATTGCATGAAAAGCAAACTTTTTCACTTTTCATGAACATTCATTGTATCTCATGAAAAATCAAGTTTTGACATCCAAACAGTAAGAATAAAGACCAAAATTACAAAATTGAGCTTTTTTGGGACTTTTTAGGCTCAGAACCTGATTTTTGCTAACAACATTGCATGAAAAGCAAACTTTTTCACTTTTCATGAACATTCATTGTATCTCATGAAAAATCAAGTTTTAACATCCAAACAGTAAGAATAAAGACCAAAATTACAAAATTGAGCTTTTTGGGCTTTTTAGGCTCAGAACCTGATTTTTGCTAACAACATTGCATGAAAAGCAAACTTTTTCACTTTTCATGAACATTCATTGTATCTCATGAAAAATCAAGTTTTAACATCCAAAAAGTAAGAATAAAGACCAAAATTACAAAATTGAGCTTTTTGGGACTTTTTAGGCTCAGAACCTGATTTTTGCTAACAACATTGCATGAAAAGCAAACTTTTTCACTTTTCATGAACATTCATTGTATCTCATGAAAAATCAAGTTTTAACATCCAAAAAGTAAGAATAAAGACCAAAATTACAAAATTGAGCTTTTTTGGGCTTTTTAGGCTCAGAACCTGATTTTTGCTAACAACATTGCATGAAAAGCAAACTTTTTCACTTTTCATGAACATTCATTGTATCTCATGAAAAATCAAGTTTTAACATCCAAAAAGTAAGAATAAAGACCAAAATTACAAAATTGAGCTTTTTTGGGCTTTTTAGGCTCAGAACCTGATTTTTGCTAACAACATTGCATGAAAAGCAAACTTTTCACTTTTCATGAACATTCATTGTATCTCATGAAAAATCAAGTTTTAACATCCAAAAAGTAAGAATAAAGACCAAAATTACAAAATTGAGCTTTTTGGGACTTTTTAGGCTCAGAACCTGATTTTTGCTAACAACATTGCATGAAAAGCAAACTTTTTCACTTTTCATGAACATTCATTGTATCTCATGAAAAATCAAGTTTTAACATCCAAACAGTAAGAATAAAGACCAAAATTACAAAATTGAGCTTTTTGGGCTTTTTAGGCTCAGAACCTGATTTTTGCTAACAACATTGCATGAAAAGCAAACTTTTTCACTTTTCATGAACATTCATTGTATCTCATGAAAAATCAAGTTTTGACATCCAAACAGTAAGAATAAAGACCAAAATTACAAAATTGAGCTTTTTGGGCTTTTTAGGCTCAGAACCTGATTTTTGCTAACAACATTGCATGAAAAGCAAACTTTTTCACTTTTCATGAACATTCATTGTATCTCATGAAAAATCAAGTTTTAACATCCAAAAAGTAAGAATAAAGACCAAAATTACAAAATTGAGCTTTTTTGGGCTTTTTGGGCTCAAAACCTGATTTTTGCTAACAACATTGCATGAAAAGCAAACTTTTCACTTTTCATGAACATTCAGTGTATCTCATGAAAAATCAAGTTTTGACATCCAAACAGTAAGAATAAAGACCAAAATTACAAAATTGAGCTTTTTTTGACTTTTTAGGCTCAGAACCTGATTTTTGCTAACAACATTGCATGAAAAGCAAACTTTTCACTTTTCATGAACATTCATTGTATCTCATGAAAAATCAAGTTTTAACATCCAAAAAGTAAGAATAAAGACCAAAATTACAAAATTGAGCTTTTTTTGACTTTTTAGGCTCAGAACCTGATTTTTGCTAACAACATTGCATGAAAAGCAAACTTTTTCACTTTTCATGAACATTCATTGTATCTCATGAAAAATCAAGTTTTAACATCCAAAAAGTAAGAATAAAGACCAAAATTACAAAATTGAGCTTTTTGGGCTTTTTAGGCTCAGAACCTGATTTTTGCTAACAACATTGCATGAAAAGCAAACTTTTCACTTTTCATGAACATTCATTGTATCTCATGAAAAATCAAGTTTTGACATCCAAACAGTAAGAATAAAGACCAAAATTACAAAATTGAGCTTTTTTGGACTTTTTAGGCTCAGAACCTGATTTTTGCTAACAACATTGCATGAAAAGCAAACTTTTCACTTTTCATGAACATTCATTGTATCTCATGAAAAATCAAGTTTTAACATCCAAAAAGTAAGAATAAAGACCAAAATTACAAAATTGAGCTTTTTGGGCTTTTTAGGCTCAGAACCTGATTTTTGCTAACAACATTGCATGAAAAGCAAACTTTTTCACTTTTCATGAACATTCATTGTATCTCATGAAAAATCAAGTTTTGACATCCAAACAGTAAGAATAAAGACCAAAATTACAAAATTGAGCTTTTTTGGGCTTTTTAGGCTCAGAACCTGATTTTTGCTAACAACATTGCATGAAAAGCAAACTTTTTCACTTTTCATGAACATTCATTGTATCTCATGAAAAATCAAGTTTTGAACATCCAAACAGTAAGAATAAAGACCAAAATTACAAAATTGAGCTTTTTGGGACTTTTTAGGCTCAGAACCTGATTTTTGCTAACAACATTGCATGAAAAGCAAACTTTTTCACTTTTCATGAACATTCATTGTATCTCATGAAAAATCAAGTTTTAACATCCAAAAAGTAAGAATAAAGACCAAAATTACAAAATTGAGCTTTTTGGGCTTTTTAGGCTCAGAACCTGATTTTTGCTAACAACATTGCATGAAAAGCAAACCTTTTCACTTTTCATGAACATTCATTGTATCTCATGAAAAATCAAGTTTTGACATCCAAACAGTAAGAATAAAGACCAAAATTACAAAATTGAGCTTTTTTGGACTTTTTAGGCTCAGAACCTGATTTTTGCTAACAACATTGCATGAAAAGCAAATCTTTTCACTTTTCATGAACATTCATTGTATCTCATGAAAAATCAAGTTTTAACATCCAAAAAGTAAGAATAAAGACCAAAATTACAAAATTGAGCTTTTTGGGCTTTTTAGGCTCAGAACCTGATTTTTGCTAACAACATTGCATGAAAAGCAAACTTTTTCACTTTTCATGAACATTCATTGTATCTCATGAAAAATCAAGTTTTAACATCCAAACAGTAAGAATAAAGACCAAAATTACAAAATTGAGCTTTTTTGGACTTTTTAGGCTCAGAACCTGATTTTTGCTAACAACATTGCATGAAAAGCAAACTTTTTCACTTTTCATGAACATTCATTGTATCTCATGAAAAATCAAGTTTTAACATCCAAACAGTAAGAATAAAGACCAAAATTACAAAATTGAGCTTTTTTGGGCTTTTTAGGCTCAGAACCTGATTTTTGCTAACAACATTGCATGAAAAGCAAACTTTTTCACTTTTCATGAACATTCATTGTATCTCATGAAAAATCAAGTTTTAACATCCAAACAGTAAGAATAAAGACCAAAATTACAAAATTGAGCTTTTTGGGCTTTTTAGGCTCAGAACCTGATTTTTGCTAACAACATTGCATGAAAAGCAAACTTTTTCACTTTTCATGAACATTCATTGTATCTCATGAAAAATCAAGTTTTAACATCCAAACAGTAAGAATAAAGACTAAAATTACAAAATTGAGCTTTTTTGGGCTTTTTAGGCTCAGAACCTGATTTTTGCTAACAACATTGCATGAAAAGCAAACTTTTCACTTTCATGAACATTCATTGTATCTCATGAAAAATCAAGTTTTGACATCCAAACAGTAAGAATAAAGACCAAAATTACAAAATTGAGCTTTTTTGACTTTTTAGGCTCAAACCTGATTTTTGCTAACAACATTGCATGAAAAGCAAACTTTTCATTTCATGAACATTCATTGTATCTCATGAAAAATCAAGTTTTAACATCCAAAAGTAAGAATAAAGACCAAAATTACAAAATTGAGCTTTTTGGGACTTTTTAGGCTCAGAACCTGATTTTGCTAACAACATTGCATGAAAAGCAAACTTTTTCATTTTCATGAACATTCATTGTATCTCATGAAAAATCAAGTTTTAACATCCAAAAGTAAGAATAAAGACCAAAATTACAAAATTAAGCTTTTTTGGGCTTTTTGGCTCAAACCTGATTTTGCTACAACATTGCATGAAAAGCAAACTTTTCATAAACATTCAGTGTACTCATGAAAAATCAAGTTTTGACATCCAAACAGTAAGAATAAAGACCAAAATTACAAAATTGAGCTTTTTTGGACTTTTTAGGCTCAGAACCTGATTTTTGCTAACAACATTGCATGAAAAGCAATTCTTTTCACTTTTCATGAACATTCATTGTATCTCATGAAAAATCAAGTTTTAACATCCAAAAAGTAAGAATAAAGACCAAAATTACAAAATTGAGCTTTTTTGGGACTTTTTAGGCTCAGAACCTGATTTTTGCTAACAACATTGCATGAAAAGCAAACTTTTTCACTTTTCATGAACATTCATTGTATCTCATGAAAAATCAAGTTTTAACATCCAAAAAGTAAGAATAAAGACCAAAATTACAAAATTGAGCTTTTTGGGCTTTTTGGCTCAAAACCTGATTTTTGCTAACAACATTGCATGAAAAGCAAACCTTTTCACTTTTCATGAACATTCATTGTATCTCATGAAAAATCAAGTTTTGACATCCAAACAGTAAGAATAAAGACCAAAATTACAAAATTGAGCTTTTTTGGACTTTTTAGGCTCAGAACCTGATTTTTGCTAACAACATTGCATGAAAAGCAATTCTTTTCACTTTTCATGAACATTCATTGTATCTCATGAAAAATCAAGTTTTAACATCCAAACAGTAAGAATAAAGACCAAAATTACAAAATTGAGCTTTTTTGGGCTTTTTAGGCTCAGAACCTGATTTTTGCTAACAACATTGCATGAAAAGCAAACTTTTTCACTTTTCATGAACATTCATTGTATCTCATGAAAAATCAAGTTTTAACATCCAAAAAGTAAGAATAAAGACCAAAATTACAAAATTGAGCTTTTTGTGACTTTTTAGGCTCAGAACCTGATTTTTGCTAACAACATTGCATGAAAAGCAAACTTTTTTAATTTTCATGAACATTCATTGTATCTCATGAAAAATCAAGTTTTGACATTCAAACAGTAAGAATAAAGACCAAAATTACAAAATTGAGCTTTTTGTGACTTTTTAGGCTCAGAACCTGATTTTTGCTAACAACATTGCATGAAAAGCAAACTTTTTTACTTTTCATGAACATTCATTGTATCTCATGAAAAATCAAGTTTTAACATCCAAAAAGTAAGAATAAAGACCAAAATTACAAAATTGAGCTTTTTTGGGCTTTTTAGGCTCAGAACCTGATTTTTGCTAACAACATTGCATGAAAAGCAATTCTTTTCACTTTTCATGAACATTCATTGTATCTCATGAAAAATCAAGTTTTGACCTCCAAACAGTAAGAATAAAGACCAAAAATTACAAAACTGAGTTTTTTTTGACTTTTTAGGCTCAGAACCTGATTTTTGCTAACAACATTGCATGAAAAGCAATTCTTTTCACTTTTCATGAACATTCATTGTATCTCATGAAAAATCAAGTTTTGACCTACAAACAGTAAGAATAAAGACCAAAAATTACAAAACTGAGTTTTTTTTGACTTTTTAGGCTCAGAACCTGATTTTTGCTAACAACATTGCATGAAAAGCAAATTTTTTCACTTTTCATGAACATTCATTGTATCTCATGAAAAATCAAGTTTTAACATCCAAAAAGTAAGAATAAAGACCAAAATTACAAAATTGAGCTTTTTTGGGACTTTTTAGGCTCAGAACCTGATTTTTGCTAACAACATTGCATGAAAAGCAAACTTTTTCACTTTTCATGAACATTCATTGTATCTCATGAAAAATCAAGTTTTAACATCCAAAAAGTAAGAATAAAGACCAAAATTACAAAATTAAGCTTTTTTGGGCTTTTTGGGCTCAAAACCTGATTTTTGCTAACAACATTGCATGAAAAGCAAACCTTTTCACTTTTCATGAACATTCATTGTATCTCATGAAAAATCAAGTTTTGACATCCAAACAGTAAGAATAAAGACCAAAATTACAAAATTGAGCTTTTTTGGACTTTTTAGGCTCAGAACCTGATTTTTGCTAACAACATTGCATGAAAAGCAAACTTTTTCACTTTTCATGAACATTCATTGTATCTCATGAAAAATCAAGTTTTAACATCCAAAAAGTAAGAATAAAGACCAAAATTACAAAATTAAGCTTTTTTGGGCTTTTTAGGCTCAAAACCTGATTTTTGCTAACAACATTGCATGAAAAGCAAACTTTTTCACTTTTCATGAACATTCATTGTATCTCATGAAAAATCAAGTTTTGACATCCAAACAGTAAGAATAAAGACCAAAATTACAAAATTGAGCTTTTTTGGACTTTTTAGGCTCAGAACCTGATTTTTGCTAACAACATTGCATGAAAAGCAAACTTTTTCACTTTTCATGAACATTCATTGTATCTCATGAAAAATCAAGTTTTAACATCCAAAAAGTAAGAATAAAGACCAAAATTACAAAATTGAGCTTTTTGGGACTTTTTAGGCTCAGAACCTGATTTTTGCTAACAACATTGCATGAAAAGCAAACTTTTTCACTTTTCATGAACATTCATTGTATCTCATGAAAAATCAAGTTTTGACATCCAAACAGTAAGAATAAAGACCAAAATTACAAAATTGAGCTTTTTGGGCTTTTTAGGCTCAGAACCTGATTTTTGCTAACAACATTGCATGAAAAGCAAACTTTTCACTTTTCATGAACATTCATTGTATCTCATGAAAAATCAAGTTTTAACATCCAAAAAGTAAGAATAAAGACCAAAATTACAAAATTGAGCTTTTTGGGACTTTTTAGGCTCAGAACCTGATTTTTGCTAACAACATTGCATGAAAAGCAAACTTTTTCACTTTTCATGAACATTCATTGTATCTCATGAAAAATCAAGTTTTAACATCCAAAAAGTAAGAATAAAGACCAAAATTACAAAATTAAGCTTTTTTGGGCTTTTTGGGCTCAAAACCTGATTTTTGCTAGCAACATTGCATGAAAAGCAAAGCCTTTCACTTTCCATGTACATTTATTGTATCTCATGAAAAATTC
>BNCR01000582.1:0-20748 GCA_014656515.1 Oryzias celebensis
GCATCAGGGACCTGCGTCAGGAGGCCCACTTTATGTCACCTGCGTCAGGAGGCCCACCTTACAACACCTGCGTCAGGGGACCTACCTTAGGAGACGCACTTTAGGATATCTCCGCCAGGAGAGCTGTGTCAGGGGAACTGCCTTAGGAGACCTGTAAAAGGAGACCTGTGTCCGTGGAATCCACTTTAGAAACCTGCATCAGGAGACCTGCGTCAGCGGACCCACCCCCACCACTTTTATGACACCTGCATCAGGGGGACCTACTTCTGGAGATGCACTTTAGGAGATCTTTATCAGGAGACCTGTGTCAGGGGAGCTGCTTAAGGAGTCCTGTGAAAGGAGATCTGCATCAGTGGAATCCACATTAGGAAATATTCATCAGTAGACCTGTATCAGGACACTGCGTCAGGAGGCCCAACTTTATGGACCTGCGTCAGGACCTACTTCAGGACACCTGCGTCAGGAGGCCCACTTTATGACACCTGCGTCAGGGGACCTACCTCAGGGACGCACTTTAGGAGATCTGCAACGGGATACATGTGTCAGGGGAGGTGCCTTAGGAGTACTGTAAAAGGAGATTTGCATCAGTGGAATCCACATTAGGAAACCTGCATCAGGAGACCAGCGTCAGCGGACCTGCTTCTGGAGATGCACTTTAGGATATCTATATCAGGAGACCTGTGTCAGGGGAGCTGCCTTAGGAGACCTGTGAAAGGAGATCTGCATCAGTGGAATCCACATTAGGAAATATTCATCAATAGACCTGTATCAGGGACCTGCGTCAGGAGGCCCACTTTATGGCACCTGCGTCAGGGGACCTACTTCAGGACACTTGCGTCAGGAGGCCCACTTTATGACACATGCGTCAGGGGACCTACCTCAGGGATGCACTTTAGGAGATCTGCAACGGGATACATGTGTCAGGGGAGGTGCCTTAGGAGTACTGTAAAAGGAGATTTGCATCAGTGGAATCCACATTAGGAAACCTGCATCAGGAGACCAGCGTCAGCAGACCTGCTACTGGAGATGCACTTTAGGAGATCTATATCAGGAGACCTGTGTCAGGGGAGCTGCACTAGGAGAACAGTGAAAGGAGACCTGCGTCAGTGGAATCCACTTTTGGAAACCTGCATCAGGAGACCTGCTTCAGGGGACCTGGGTCAGGAGGCCCACTTTATGACACCTGCGTCAGGGGACCTACTTTAAAAGACGCACTTTAGGAGATCTATATCAGGAAACCTGTCTGAGGGAAGCTGCTTTAGGAGACCTGTGTCAGGGAAGCTGCGTCAGGGGTACCACTTTATGACACCTGCGTCAGGGAACCATTTTTAGGAGACGCACTTTTGGTGATCTCTGTCAGGAGAGCTATGTTAGGGGAACTGCTTTAGGAAACCCGGAATAGGAGACCTGCGTCAGGGGACCTACCTCAGAAGACAAACTTTAGGAGATCTGCATCAGGACACATGTGTCAGGAGAGCTGCCTTAGGAGACCTGTGAAAGGACACCTGCCTCTGTGGAATCCATTTAATAAACCTGCATCAGGAGACTTGCGTCAGGGGACCTGCGTCAGGAGGCCCACTTTATGTCACCTGCGTCAGGAGGCCCACCTTACAACACCTGCGTCAGGGGACCTACCTTAGGAGACGTACTTTAGGATATCTCCGTCAGCAGAGCTGTGTCAGGGGAACTGCCTTAGGAGACCTGTAAAAGGAGACCTGTGTCCGTGGAATCCACTTTAGGAAACCTGCATCAGGAGACCTGCGTCAGCGGACCCACTTTATGACACCTGCATCAGGGGACCTACTTCTGGAGATGCACTTTAGGAGATCTTTATCAGGAGACCTGTGTCAGGGGAGCTGCTTAAGGAGTCCTGTGAAAGGAGATCTGCATCAGCGGAATAAACATTAGGAAACATGCATCAGTAGACCTGTGTCAGGGGACCTGCGTCAGGAGCCCCACTTTATGACTCCTGCGTCAGGAGACACACCTTGTAAAACCTGCATAAGGGGACCTACCTTAGGAGATCTACTTTAGGAGATCTCTGTCTGGAGAGTTGTGTTAGGGCAATTGACTTAATAAACCTGTGAAAGGAGACCTGTGTCTGTGGAATCCACTTTAGGAAACCTGCATCAGAAGGCCTGCTTTAGGGGACCTTCGTCACAAGGCCCACTTTATGACACCTGCGTCAGGGGACCTACTTCGGGAGACGCACTTTGGGAGATCTATATCAGGTAACCTGTCTCAGCGAAGCTGCTTTAGGAGACTTGTGAAAGGAGACCTGCGTCAGGAGGCCCACTTTATGGCACCTGCGTCAGGGGACCTACTTCAGGAGGCCCATCTTATAACACCTGCGTCAGGGGACCTACCTTTGGAGACGCACATGAGGAGATCTCCGTCAGAAGGGCTTTGTCAGGGGAGCTCCCTTAAGAGACTTGTGAAAGAAGACCTGCGTCAGTGGAATCCACTTTAGGAAACCTGCATCAGGAGACCTGCTTCAGGGGACCTGGGTCAGGAGGCCAACTTTATGACACCTGCGTCAGGGGACCTACTTTAAAAGACGCACTTTAGGAGATCTATATCAGGAAACCTGTGTGAGGGAAGCTGCTTTAGAAGACCTGTGTCAGGGGAGCTGCGTCAGGGGTACCACTTTATGACACCTGCGTCAGGGGACCTACTTCGGGAGACGCACTTTGGGAGATCTATATCAGGAAACCTGTCGCAGTGAAGCTGCTTTAGGAGACTTGTGAAAGGAGACCTGCGTCAGGAGGCCCACTTTATGGCACCTGCGTCAGGGGACCTACTTCAGGACACCTGCATCAGGAGGGCCACTTTATGGCACCTGCGTCAGGGGACCTACTTCAGGACACCTGCATCAGGAGGCCCACTTTATGACACCTGCGTCAGGGGACCTATCTCAGGGACGCACTTTAGGAGATCTGCAATGGGATATATGTGTCAGGGGAGCTGCTTTAGGAGTCCTGTGAAAGGAGATTTGCATCAGTGGAATCCACATTAGGAAACCTGCATCAGGAGACCTGCGTCAGGGGACCTGCGTCAGGAGGCCCAGATTATAACAGCTGCATCAAGGGACCTATCTCAGGAGACGCATTTTAGGAGATCTGCATCAAGAGACCTGTGTCAGGGGAGCTGCGTCAGGGGTACCACTTCATGACACCTGATTCAGTGGAATATAGGTTAGGAAACCAGCATCAGGAGGCCTGCATCAGAGGACCTGCGTCAGGAGGCCCACTATGTGACACCTGCGTCAAAGGATCTACATCAGGAGATGCACTTTTGGAGATCTGCGTCAGGAGACATGTGTCAGAGGAGAATCTTTAGGAGTCCTGTGAAAGGAGAACTGCGTCAGTGAAATCAACTTAAGGAAACCTGCATCAGGAGACCTGCGTCAGGAGGCCTACCTTCTTTCACCTGCGTCAGGGGACCTACCTCAGGAGATTCAATTTAGGAGATCTGCGTCAGGGGAGTTGCCTTAGGAGACCTGTGAAAGGACACCTGCTTCGGTGGAATCCATTTTAATAAATCTGCATCAGGAGACTTGTGTCAGGGGACCTGCGTCAGGAGGCCCACTATATGACACCTGCGTCAGGGGACCTAACTTAGGAGACGCACTTTAAGAGATCTATATCAGGAGACCTGTGTCAGGGGAGCTGCTTTAGGAGACCTGTGAAAGGAGACCTGCGTCAGGAGAACCACTTTGTGGCACCTGCGTCAGGGGACCTACTTCAGGAGATTCAGTTTAGGAGATCTGCGCCAGGAGACATGTGTCAGTTGAGCTGGCTGAGGAGACCTGTGAAATAAGACCTGCGTCAATGGAATCCACTTAAGGAAACCTGCGTCAGGGGACTTGCGTCAGGAGGCCTACTTAATAACACCTGCATCAGGAGACCTGCGTCATGGGACCTGCGTCAGGAGGCCCAACTTATATCACCTGCGCCAGGAGGCCCACCTTATAACACCTGCTTTAGGGACCACAGGAGACGCACTTTAGGAGATATGCATCAAAAGAGTGCTGTGTCAGGGGAGCTGCGTCAGGTGGTCCACTTTATGACACCTGCATCAGGGGACCTACTTCAGGAGACTCACTTTCGGAGATCTGCGTAAGGAGACATGTGTCAGGGGAACTGCCTTAGGAGACCTGCTTCAGGGGACCTGCGTCAGGAGGTCCACTTTCACTGTAAAAAAAAAATGTTTTTACGGAATAATACCGGCAGCTGGAGTTACCTGTGACATTCAGTACCTGAGAAATTCAGTAAAAAGTACAATTTTACCGTAAATTACATTTACATATACAGTGATTTAAATCACAGTTGACTCACTTTAAAAACCTGTTAAGACAACAAAATTTAGCAGTTTAAATATCGTAACTTCCTTGTAAATAAATTAACTTTTTTATGTAATTCTTACATCAGCTAGATGCTTAATGTACATAAATATTTTGTAGAATTAATTGAAAATTATTGAAATATAAAGTGTATGACACTGTAAGAACCACAGGTAAAAGTCCTTTGTTTAGCAGACTTTTTTTGCAAAATGCATAGAAAGTCCTTTCTTATTGTATTGTCTTTTTGTGTATGTTCAACATAGGATTACTGTGAAAACTAAAACTTAAAACTGCAATTTAATCTACTTTATATGGTACTTTCTTCCTACGTTACCATTAATTCAAGTACCATACATGTGGATATTGTTTTCAAAAACATAAAAATAAAAGTCAATCATTAGATTTTGCAGATAACAATAATCCAACAGTCCTTAAAACAACAGACAACAGAGTTTTGTTCAACATTTATTGAGAAACAACTGAGCTGATGCATCTTAACATGACATCTTTTAGTTGTCTTACAGAGAAATTTGTCACATCACCCAATTTGTTGAACATTTTAAGAACATTGTGAATAACAATAGAAAAAAAAAAAAAATCAGAAAATGTGCTATTTAAAATCACAATACAATAGGTATTCTCTAAGAACATTGTAACATTGTAGAATTTATGGGGTCAATTTTGAATCTTTCTAAGGTAAATGACAAAACAGATTATAAAATCAAAAATGAATAAAGAAATTTTAAACTTGAAAGTACACATTGTAAACTTGAGGGAATTACTGAAACTATAAAAATAAACTGTAAATTAAAAAAAAAAGTAGACTAGAAATAAATATCGAAAATGTAAAAGAAATAGATTTTAAAAGAGGCAAAAAAAACTAAACCCTTTTCACGTTTAAATTTTCCACATATTTTTGAAATTTCCAATACTTCTTTCAAGTTTAAAATGTGTACTGTTGAGTTTAAAGCTAGTTTTTTATATTTACAACATTATTTTTCAATAGTTCTTTAAGTTTAAAATGGTTACTTTGGAGTTTAAAACTGTATTCAATTTTTTTTAAACAAAGTTATTTTTCAAAATTTCAATAATACCCCCAAGTTTAAAATGTGTACTTTCGAGCTGAAAACTTTTTACACATTTTTTACTTTTTTTATGTACAATGACCAATTTAAAAAAAAAAAAAAAAAACTTCTCCAAATTTATAATCTGTTTTTTTTATCACTTTAAGATGATACAAATTTCATTCCATAACAAGTCCTTAATGTACATGAACATTGTAAATAACTTTAGAAAACCTCAGAAATCTTACAATTCCTTGGATAAACTTGAGGAACATTGTAAAGAAATACAGAAAAAGAAAGAAAACTTACAATTGTTCTCTCTCAAATGGTCAGTCAGTCAATAGTCCATAGAAGCTCACTGAATCCAGTCCACATTCAGGAATCAGGCCACTCGTGATCAGAAAGCTCTTGGATGAGGGTAAGGATTCAAGGATTCACAGAGAGGCGTGAAGAATTTTTACTTTCCACTTTTGTTCCTTTTTCCGGATTGATTGAGAAAAAGCATCTATAACAAATGAAAAGCAAAATCACTTTTCTGATTTTATCCTAACATAGTGTCACAGATGTAATATCAGTCTGTTGTAGTACATGAGTGATAAACCTAATTCATGTTAAGTATTTCATGCGTCCCTCATTCATTGATGTGCGCAGATGTCCATCGAGGGTAATCAAATACAAAGAAGTATGAATAAACCACGCAAAGATCAGATAACCCACGATTCATTGAATTTCTTCACTTTGACTTTAAGAGCACTGGGAAGAAATCACATTGTGTCAGCACCAAAATTAAAGCATTAAAAATATTGTTGTGTTTTCAAATATAAAACAATTAGGGATGTAACGATACAATCAAGCCACTATTCGATTTGATTCATGGTTTTAAAATCACGATTACAATTTTTTTTTATCACAACAGATTAAAGGTATTTTAAGGCCAAGTATGTTTTCTTTTTGTCCCTTACAACAAACTGTTTTCCTAAAAAAAAAAGATTTAATAAAGTAAACAATTATACATAAATTATACAATTATACGTCAATCATGCATGACGTTTAAGGCACAAATGCAATACATAATGACGTTTGGGGAAAGCATTTCTAAATTTAGGCACAAATCGTTTTTTACATTTTCTGCTTCGATGAACATGTTGGCAAGTTTGAATCTGTTTTTAACAGATTCATGAATTATCGTTACAGCCATAAAAACAATGTTATAAATAAAACAATGGTTTTTGGATTACTCAGAATATTTTAGTTAGTTTTTATGTGCTAAATTAGATCAATTTGGCTTTTTTCTTTGTTGTACTTTTTTTTAATCATTCAAGATTGAAGAATTGCCCCTAAGTGGTGCAAAAGTAAAGGTTGTAAAAGTCTGTTATAATAAGACGACCCTTTAAATTGTGTTTTGATATTTTACTGTGCCACAATCTCCCAAATTTAAATAAAATTACCCCAAAATGAGGCTTTTCACCCCAATTATGTTAGCCAGGGATGCTCATTCTTGTTCCTCTGTATCTCTTCCCCTGCCAGTTTTCCAGATCTCCAAGCCCAGCTAGCTGTTGATCAGCTAAATCAGATGTCTCCACATACTGATTGAATGAACACGCTTGGTCCAGGTAATCAGCAGCAAACAATTCAGGGAGAGTTGGAAAACAGGCAGGGTGGTAGATCTTGAGGACCAGGGATGAGCAGCCCATGGTGAGATTAAAACCAGATTCATTAGATCAATTAATTACAGGTCATGATTAATTAATCCCACCCAAAAAATAATTGCATGACAGCACTCATAAATATGTACCTTTACAGAAACTCCAGGGTTGAAGCCAGCTCAGTTGGATAATGAATGCTAAAGCAGAAGTAGCTTCCGAACATCAGGCACAGTGCTGAAAAGAAGGACGGGATGTTGTTGTGCACGATGAAACGATCCAAACTCAGCATGAACCTCCTTGAGGAAAAGCAAGACTGTCCTAAAAAGCAAAGAGAATAAAATATGATTAATGGAGATCAATGGATAAAGTAAAAATATCACATATGTACAATGTGCAAAGACAAAACTTTTAGAATAATGTAACGTTAGAAGAACATGAAACTTCACTTACCACATACAATAACAGTTGGCGTCAAGGGCACCTGGTCAAGCTGGACCTCATCCGCCAGGGATGTATCTTCTATGTAGAAGAACATGGCATCCTCCTCTCATTGAAATAGCAGAGCAAAAGCAGGAGCATCTCTTTAACATCTTCTGAGCAGCCAACTCTGCTCTCCTCGCATCACCTGCAGCCTTGTTAGAGTCTGAAGAAACTTCTTGCTCTTGTTGATGCAAAATGATTTCATGTAGTCAAGCAGCCGCTTTCCCTTCACATCCAAATTGCATGTGAATGTTTCTTTAAGACCAACCCCTGTAAGTTCCTTAAAATGGACTCACATCCCAAGTTCCTCAAACAAAAAAGGCCACTTCTCTGTCAGATATTTAATATTCTTGCCTTGGTTGACATGTTTGCGCTGTGTATAAAAAGTTGCTTTCATTAGATGTTTGACCTGTTCGGGATTTGACTCGGATTGCTGAAACATTGTCTTAAGTGTTTCCTTCTTGTTGTCTTGGCTCTCTGGGGTTTCTCCGAGGGGCAGAAATTTTAAATCCCATTTAACACACCCGTAAGTATCCTGCATTGCTGCTCTTTTTTCCAGTGGAATCTCCTCCGTATCAGAATCCCCAGAAGGATGTTTTCTCTTCCTTATTTTGGGTGTTGAGCTGCGTCTCACATTCTCAACTCTGTTTTGAATCTGTTTCACGAGAGAGTGGTACCCGGGTCCAATAACGTCTCCCTCTATCACATCCTGCAGAGATTCAGGATATTTCGCCACAATCTTTCTGGCAACTGCAGTACAATGTTTTTTACTTATCTGAGTGCACGTTTTCACCATTTCTGCAACAAGGGTGCGAACCATTTCCCTCCTTAGTTTTGGGCCAGGTCTTTTTTCCCTCTCCAAAGACTGTACAAGTTCCTCAGGAAACTTACTCCGTGGAATTTCATATCTGTCCTCCCTATGTATATTCAATCCTGGGCTACTGGAGGATGTGGATGAGGAACTTCTCGGTGACAAAGACAAAAGTGACGATGACTGTGCCGGTGAGGTGTCCACAAATGATGATGATGTGCTGTTCTCTGGTGTTTGGTCTGTAGCGAAAAAGAAACAAACAATATGAAACAAAGCTTACACTACACTGTCAGTGTTACCCATTCACATTCATATCCATTTTTGAGCATCACAAAACTCATTTATGATGTTTGACTCACATTTCAATTTCCAGGCAGCAAGAAGTTTCCGAGCTTGTACAGGTCTCAAAGCTGGCAGCAAATCAGCCTCTTCTATGAATCGTTGATCATCATGCAACTCCACTCCAATGGACTGCAGGTGTTCTTCTAGGATGTTTTTTTGTAGGCTCTGGTAGTTCTGGTAAGACTTCCATAATGGCAGTGTGGAGGAAAGTAGGTTCTGATTCACTCATTTTCACGTGTAAGGAATTAAGATCACCTTGAATCAGAAAGAAAAAAAAATTGGACACAATTTACACAGCATAAAGTAAGATTGGGATATATGTTTTTTGATTTATCTGCAAAGTGTAGAGTTTACCAGGAAATATGTTTTTTTTTGGTTGCTCTATTTGAGAAAATGTTCAGAGTAATACAATGACTAGGTTAACAACCTTGAATGTGATTCAATCTTATTTTGACACTATACTGTGTTTTAATGAAATGACTTGATGCCCGTCGAGAATGTAAGACACCAAAGAATAAAAATCAGCGAAGTCATTAATGTTAACACACTGTAACATGGACCTGTCCTTTGACACAGAGTACAGATGGTAGTCAGGGAGCTAGTCTGCTTTCAGAATATCCATCAGAAAATATACAGCATCGTCATTCTGAATCAAGGCAAGAAGAAGTTCTCCAAATTCTATGCATTCATCATTCCTGTACGCAAGAAGGTGTCCGTTTTTATATGTAGTGCCTTTATACTCCAACTCTGTGGAAACTCTGGTACTACTTTCTTCAAATGCAAAGTCCCTTAAGGCATGTTTAATAGCATCACTGTAAAGGTTAGAATAAATACACAGCTGTCTTTGACTCGCAGCAGATAACTACAGCCCTGCCCAGCTAAAAGATATGCCTGATACAACTGGTGACGCTCTGACAAAGTTTGATAAATGTTTATGAAGTGCCTGGCACATCTTTTAAAGTAACTATGCTTACTTTCAAAACGAATAGTCCATAGTCTTATCAATGGTCCAAATTTTAAAATCAGTGCTGGATAGTGACGTAAAAAATGGTGTTTGGGTTTTAAAGAATTATCAGGAAATAATAACTTTCTTGAGTCCAAATATTCTTGAATCAGAACATCAAGATATGCAATCTGGGGCAAAGATATTTTTTGAGAACATATCAGATCTACAATGTCTTTTAGCTGAAGAGCTAACTGCCATACTTCATCCTGCAAGTTTTGCACTTTGTCACCAATTAATATCGGTAGCAACCTTAATAAATTCCAATTTTGGATTGCTTGACCTGAGAGCTTTGATCCTTCTGAGTTGACAGCACATGGTTTTGCTAGTGCCTCAGATCCTTTGTATTTAAACTGTTTGATACGTCTGTTTAAGAGTGTATATGTAAACCATTTCTTTGTTTTAATCATATTTTTTATGAATAGTGCTACATCATATGACAGGACACCTTCAAATATGTCATGGCCTAAACAAGGTGGCAGGCCAGAATGACAGTCGTGGAAAGACTCAAGTGTATTAAAAACAGAACTTACCTTTAGTCCTTTGTTGTCTTGAGTGTTCTCAGCCTGAAGATTGGAAACAACTGTATCATAGGTCTCTGGAGTACGCTGTGGACCACAAATGTTTGGATTACTTTCAAACTCACCTCTCGTAATTTCACAATATCTGCAAAAATATTGAGAGCGACTGAAGCTTTCAGTAAACCCACCAATAGTGTGAGAGCCCAAATTATCACCAGCAATACAGTATAAAGCCCCTTTCATTGTTTCTCCATCTACAGTTATCCCATCAGTTTTTAGGACTTTCAGATCTGCCAACAACTTTGAGAAAACCTTGGTTATTCCAAACTGTTTAAGGTCTTTTTCAACACACAACAAAACAAGAAACATCTGATCAGTGTTGGATCGCACGTAAATTGGCAAGTTTGCCACAGAAAGATAGACTGCAAGAACTTTGTGTGTGTTTTTAACAGAACCCAGGGGGTTCACAATTTCAAGCGCATCTTGGTACAAAATTAACTTCAGGCATTGTGGATTTTCAATTAAAAATTGGTTTGATTTAAAATTATGTCCATCGGTTATATCAGAAAATACATCAGTGTCAGTCTCAGACTGCTGTGAAACTCTGTACTTCCATAAATCGGACTGCAAAAGGCTTTTCAATGTTTGTGTCACTGGGATCTAATAGGCAGACTTTTGTTTCATATTTTCATCTATTCCTAATTTCACTTTTTTTGGTTCTGTATATTTAAACATTTGAGTGAATGTTTGACTCTGTGAATATGTTGTTCTTAGTGGGCCCAGATGACAAACTGAAAACAAATCAGCCTCTTAAATACTATTGCAGATTTGTGCAATTGTTTCATCTGCAAAGCCCATGTCTGTTTTTAATGATGAACTAACTTTGGATAATGTATAATCTAGTACCATCTCGTGCACATTTTGTATTTCCTCAATAATAGTCTGAATGGTTGAAGCAGGAACAAGGAGTTGTCCTTGCAGTTTGAGGTAAAATAGACATAGATTTCTGAGATATGGTTCACTAATGTCCTCAGACATATCAGTGTTGACGTTTGTTGGAGTTGTTGGAGTAGCTGCATTTGCGCTTTCCAAAACATTTCCACCATCACTGACATTAGAGGGCTGAGAACGTGTTTCCCTATACATTTCACTGATGCTTTCAGGTGAGCATGCTCTATGGTTCCTAGACATGTGAGCAGTAAATGATGACTTTACTTTAAAGACATGTTCACAACCAGTTACAGGACATGACACGGATCTGCTTTCTGCAATGTGGTCTTTTAAATGAGACACAAGGTCTTTCACAGTGTAAAAATTGCGCACACATAGTGAAACTGCACATTTAAAGTTTGCAATAATGGCTGTAGAATCACTCTGTGGTGCAGTCACATTGTAAATGCGATAAAAAATGGCCCTTAAAAGCAGAGTAGGTGCAAAATGTCTTCCCACAATTAGCACTGACACATTTGAAAAAACATCGAGGCTCATTCCTATGAACTCTGCAATGCAAGACATAACCCTTCAATGTGTCTATGTTTTTATTACAAAAAGCACAAGTTATCATTTTTAGAAGTTAATAGTTGCTTTTACAGCCACAGTCACCGCGAGAAGCCCTGAAGCCTGTAGCACTGACAGAGCTAGCTTAAAACACCTGCAGCATGCACTTAGCTGGAGGAAATAAATTGCGTACTTACCGTGCAAACTCCAAAGTTTTTACTTGAGTCTTTTCCAGAAAATCAAATAGAATGTTGAAAATTGTTCCTACAGATCCTCATATACAGAAAAAATACGGCAGTTGCTCATCAAAAGTCCCCCGTTCTCTGCACTTTTCCTGCTTTCCGACTCCTGCTCGTTAGTGACGTCAGCCACAGAATTTGAACGAGTCTTCCCTCTCACTGTGTTCAGCCAATGAGAAATCTGTGTCACTTGACCATGTGACACACTGAAATTCAAATCAGGTTACTGCAGGCCTCTCTTCAATATGATGCAGACTAAAATAAAAAATACAAAAATAAAATATTTTCAGCTTGTAAGTCTAAAAGAAGGGTGATTTAAAAAAAAAAAGAAAAATGTATATGGTTAAATTTGGATCAGCTTAAAGTTAATGAAAAACAAAATTGAAAATTTGAATTAAAAGAAATGAACATTTTGAAAACAAGACTTTTTACATTTCAAAAATGAAAAATTGAAAACAGTTTTAAATTCGAAAGTAGCCCTCACTTTTTAAACTTGAAAGAAGTACTGATCCTTTTAAAAATATGTGTAAATTTAAATCTTGAATGACAATTTTTACAAAACTACACCTAGAACTGACAAAAAAAAAGTTTATTTGTAATTTCAACTTTTTTTTGTTGAGCTCAAAGGCTCGCCCCCATGTGAAAAATAGGATCAGCTCAGCAGCAAGTATCTGAAAACTGAATTGAATTTGAAAACTGAGCACTGAAAGCAAAAAGGGAAAAGGAAAAGTTTGAAGATTTTTCTATTGGTTAACAGCTTTAGCACTCTTGTTTTTTTTATTCAAGTTTTAAATTTGCATATATTGTGTGTGTACATTTTAAAGTTTAAAACTGTTTTTAAACTTTAATTTTTTTTCTCATCCATCCATCTTCTTCCGCTCACACGGGACCAGGTCGCAAGGGCAGCAGTTTAAGCAAAGATGCCCAGACTTACCTCTCCCCGGCCACTTCCTCCAGCTCCTCTGGGGGCCTTCAGGATGTTCCCAGGCCAGCCGAGGGACAGTCTCTCCAGTGTGTCCTGGATAATCCGCCTATCAGTCTAATGCTACTATCTTCTTTCACTCTTAAACAAGACCTCAAGATACTTAAACTTCTCCACCTGGGGTAGGAGCACTCCACACACCAAGAGAGGACAAACTACCTTTTTCCGGTCAAGAACGGTGGCCTCAGACTTAGTGGTGCTGACCCTTATTACAGCCGCTTCAAACTAGGCTTAAAACTGCTCTAATGCATGCTGGAGGTCTTGGCTCTATAAAGCCAACATGACAACGTCAACTGCAAAGAGCAGAACCTGTGGTTCCTAAACCAGACGCCCTCTGGTCACTGACAGTGCCTAGAAATTCTGTCCATAAAGACTATGAACAAAACTGGTGATAAAGGGCAGCCCTGCCGGAGTCCAACATGCGCCGGGAACAGGTCTGACTTACTGCCGGCTATTCGGACCAAGCTCCTGCTCTGGTCATACAGAGACTGGACAGCTCTGAGTAAGGCTCCCCGGACCCCATTCTACCAGAGCATCCTCCCCACCACAAGGGACGCGGTTGAACAGCAAATTCACAAAACACATATGGACTGGATGAGTCAACTCCCACAAACCCTCCAGCAACCTAAAGAGGGTGTAGAGCTGGTTCACAGTTCCACAACCAGGATGGACACCACACTGTTGTTCCTGGATCTGAGACTGGACTATTGGACGGACTCTCCTCTCCAGTACCCTAGCATAGACTTTCCCTGGGAGGGCGAGGAGTGTGATTCCTCGGTAGTTGGAACACACCCTCAGGTTCCCCACCACCCCTGTCTGCCAATCCAGTGGTACAGTTCCCGTCTGTCACGCAATGCTGCAAAGACACTCACACAGCATGCAAAGACTTGAGGTACTCAGAGCAGGCTTCTTCCACTTTCGATGGAGCCTTGCCAACAAACACAGAACAAATATGACTACCTCATTGACGTCAGCTTTGGTGATGTACAGCCCCACCCCAAAATCCACAGCCTCAGCTTCCTCAAGAGAAGGCGTGTCAGTAGGATTGAGGAGATCCTCAAAGTATCCCTTCCATTGCCCGACAATGTCCTCAATCGAAGTCAACAGCCTCCCACGTGCACCGTAAACAGAGCCTACAGAAAATTGCTTTCCCTTCTGAGGCGTCAGACCATTTGCCAGAACCTCTTTGAGGTCATTGCCCACGTGGGCAGTGAAATCCCCCAGGAGGACGATGGAGTCCCCTGTAGGGGCACTTTCCAGTATCCCTCCAAGAGACACCAAGAAGGCCAGGTTTTCCAAACCACTGTTTGGCCAGTAGGTTGGAAACACAGTAGAGAGCTATCCCCCAGCTAACCCTCTCGTCCACCAGTGTGAACTCCAACACTTGGCGGCTGAGCTGGTGGCTCACAAGTAAGCGCACCCCAGCTAGCTGCCTCTCAATATTGGCAACTCTAGAATGGTAGAGAGTTTAACCCCTCTCGAGGGACTGAGTTTCAGAGCTCAGGCGAAAATGGAGTTGAGCCCAGCTATATCTAGCCAGTACCTTTTGACCTCTTGCACAAGCTCAGGTTCCTTCCCTTCCAAAGAGATGATGTTCCATGTCTCAAAAATCCAGTTCCATGACCAGGGTTTGAGCCGCCAAGGCACTTGCCTTCAACTGCACCCAAACCACAATGCACCTACCCCTTCTGAGCCCTCCTGCAGGTGGTGGGTCCACTGGAGAGTGATCCCACGTCGCTCCTTTGGGCTTGACCTGACCAGGGCCCATGGGACCTGACCACCAGGCAATCACCTGCGAGCCCCAATCACAGGCCTGGCTCCAGGGTGGTGCCCCAGTCACGCCAATACAGGCGACATAGCGGAATCTTGGATTGGACTTCTCATGAAGGTGTTCTGAGCCGCCCTTTGTCTGGCTCATCACCCATGATGTGTCTGCCGTGGAAGACTCTACCAGGGGCAGAAGCCCGTGACAGCATAGCTCTTGAGATCACTTGAGCACACAAACCGCTCCACCACACCAAGGTGGTGGTTCAAGGAGAGTATTTTTTTTTTCCACGTTGAAAATGTCTTGTTTTCACATTTTATTAATTAATATAAATTTTTTCTAATTAACAATCTGGATTTTCATTCACTTTAAGCTGATCCACATTTAAACCCAAATGTCCTTTATTTATTTGAGACATCAATCTGTTTTGTATACACACGTGAAAGGAGAACTGAGGCAGTTGAATCCACTTTGGGATACCTGCATCAGGAGACCTGCTTCAGGGGACCGGCGTAAGGAGGTCCACTTTATGACACCTGCGTCAGGGAACTTACCTCAGGAGACCCACGTTTGGATTTTCGCGTCAGAAGACATGTGGCAGGGGAGCTGCCTTAGTAGACATGTGAAAGGAGATCTGCGTCAGTGGAATGCACTTTAGGAAATCTGCATCAGGAGTCCTGCGTCAGGGGACCTGCATCAGGAGGCCCCCCTCATAGCACCTGCATTGGTGGACCTGAGAAAGGAAGCCCACTTTATGACAGCTGCGTCAGGAGGCCCACTTTATGACACCTGCGTCAGGGGACCTACCTCAGGGACGCACTTTAGGAGATCTGCAACGGGATACATGTGTCAGGGGAGGTGCCTTAGGAGTACTGTAAAAGGAGATTTGCATCAGTGGAATCCACATTAGGAAACCTGCATCAGGAGACCAGCGTCAGCAGACCTGCTACTGGAGATGCACTTTAGGAGATCTATATCAGGAGACCTGTGTCAGGGGAGCTGCACTAGGAGAACAGTGAAAGGAGACCTGCGTCAGTGGAATCCACTTTAGGAAACCTGCTTCAGGGGACCTGGGTCAGGAGGCCCACTTTATAACACCTGCGTCAGGGGACCTACTTTAAAAAAAGCACTTTAGGAGATCTATATCAGCAAACCTGTGTGAGGGAAGCTGCTTTAGGAGACCTGTGTCAAGGAAGCTGCGTCAGGGGTACCACTTTATGACACCTGCGTCAGGGGACCAATTTTAGGAGACGCACTTTAGGTGATCTCTGTCAGGAGAGCTGTGTTAGGGGAACTGCTTTAGGAAACCTGGAATAGGACACCTGCGTCAGGGGACCTACCTCAGAAGACAAACTTTAGGAGATCTGCATCAGGACACGTGTCAGGAGAGCTGCCTTAGGAGACCCGTGAAAGGACACCTGCCTCTGTGGAATCCATTTAATAAACCTGCATCAGGAGACTTGCGTCAGGGGACCTGCGTCAGGAGGCCCACTTTATGTCACCTGCGTCAGGAGGCCCACCTTACAACACCTGCGTCAGGGGACCTACCTTAGGAGACGTACTTTAGAGTATATCCGTCAGGAGAGCTGTGTCAGGGGAACTGCCTTAGGAGACCTGTAAAAGGAGACCTGTGTCCGTGGAATCCACTTTAGGAAACCTGCATCAGGAGACCTGCGTAAGCGGACCCACTTTATGACACCTGCATCAGGAGGCCCACTTTATGACACCTGCGTCAGGGGACCTACTTCTGGATATGCACTTTAGGAGATCTTTATCAGGAGACCTGTGTCAGGGGAGCTGCCTAAGGAGTCCTGTGAATGGAGTTCTGCATCAGTGGAATCCACATTAGGAAACATGCATCAGTGGACCTGCGTCAGCGGACCCACTTTATGACACCTGCATCAGGAGGCCCACTTTATGACACCTGCGTCAGGGGACCTACTTCTGGAGATGCACTTTAGGAGATCTTCATCAGGAGACCTGTGTCAGGGGAGCTGCTTAAGGAGTCCTGTGAAAGGAGTTCTGCATCAGTGGAATCCACATTAGGAAACATGCATCAGTAGACCTGCGTTAGGGGACCTGCATGAGGAGGCCCACTTTATGACACCTGCGTCAGGTGGCCCACTTTATGACACCTGTGTATGGGGACCTACTTCGGGAGACGCACTTTGGGAGATCTATATCAGGAAACCTGTGTCAGTGAAGCTGCTTTAGGTGACTTGTGAAAGGAGACCTGCGTCAGGAGGCCCACTTTATGGCACCTGCGTCAGGGGACCTACTTCAGGACACCTGCGTCAGGAGGCCCACTTTATGACACCTGCGTCAGGGGACCTACCTCAGGGACGCACTTTAGGAGATCTGCAACGGGATACATGTGTCAGGGGAGGTGCCTTAGGAGTACTGTAAAAGGAGATTTGCATCAGTGGAATCCACATTAGGAAACCTGCATCAGGAGACCAGCGTCAGCGAACCTGCTTCTGGAGATGCACTTTAGGAGATCTATATCAGGAGACCTGTGTCAGGGGAGCTGCACTAGGAGAACAGTGAAAGGAGACCTGCGTCAGTGGAATCCACATTAGGAAACATGCATCAGTAGACCTGCATCAGGGGACCTACGTCAGGAGGCCCATCTTATAACACCTGCGTCAGGGGACCTACCTTTGGAGACGCACTTTAAGAGATCTCCGTCAGATGAGCTTTGTCAGGGGAGCTCCCTTAAGAGACTTGTGAAAGGAGACCTGAGTCAGTGGAATCCACTTTAGGAAACCTGCATCAGGAGACCTGCTTCAGGGGACCGGGGTCAGGAGGTCCACTTTAAGACACCTGCGTCAGGGGACCTACTTTAAAAGACGCACTTTAGGAGATCTTTATCAGGAGACCTGTGTCAGGGGAGCTGCGTCAGGGGTACCACTTTATGACAAATGATTCAGTGGAATATAGGTTAGGAAACCTGCATCACTAGACCTGCGTCAGGGGACCTGCGTCAGCGGACCCACTTTATGACACCTGCATCAGGAGGCCCACTTTATGACACCTGCGTCAGGGGACCTACTTCTGGAGATGCACTTTAGGAGATCTTTATCAGGAGACCTGTGTCAGGGGAGCTGCCTAAGGAGGTCTGTGAAAGGAGTTCTGCATCAGTGGAATCCACATTAGGAAACATGCATCAGTAGACCTGCGTCAGCGGACCCACTTTATGACACCTGCATCAGGAGGCCCACTTTATGACACCTGCGTCAGGGGACCTACTTCTGGAGATGCACTTTAGGAGATCTTTATCAGGAGACCTGTGTCAGGGGAGCTGCTTAAGGAGTCCTGTGAAAGGAGTTCTGCATCAGTGGAATCCACATTAGGAAACCTGCATCACTAGACCTGCGTCAGGGGACCTGCGTCAGCGGACCCACTTCATGACACCTGCATCAGGAGGCCCACTTTATGACACATGCGTCAGGGGACCTACCTCAGGGACGCACTTTAGGAGATCTGCAACGGGATACATGTGTCAGGGGAGGTGCCTTAGGAGTACTGTAAAAGGAGATTTGCATCAGTGGAATACACATTAGGAAACCTGCATCAGGAGACCAGCGTCAGCGGACCTGCTACTGGAGATGCACTTTAGGAGATCTATATCAGGAGACCTGTGTCAGGGGAGCTGCACTAGGAGAACAGTGAAAGGAGACCTGCGTCAGTGGAATCCACTTTTGGAAACCTGGATCAGGAGACCTGCTTCAGGGGACCTGGGTCAGGAGGCCCACTTTATGACACCTGCGTCAGGGGACCTACTTTAAAAGTCGCACTTTAGGAGATCTATATCAGGAAACCTGTCTGAGGGAAGCTGCTTTAGGAGACCTGTGTCAGGGAAGCTGCGTCAGGGGTACCACTTTATGACACCTGCGTCAGGGGACCATTTTTAGGAGACGCACTTTAGGTGATCTCTGTCAGGAGAGCTGCTTTAGGAAACCTGGAATAGGAGACCTCTGTCAGGGAACTGCTTTAGGAAACCTGGAATAGGAGACCTGCGTCAGGGGACCTACCTCAGAAGACAAACTTTAGGAGATCTGCATCAGGACACATGTGTCAGGAGATCTGCCTTAGGAGACCTGTAAAAGGAGACCTGTGTCCGTGGAATCCACTTTAGGAAACCTGCATCAGGAGACCTGCGTCAGCGGACCCACTTTATAACACCTGCATCAGGGGACCTACTTCTGGAGATGCACTTTAGGAGATCTTTATCAGGAGACCTGTGTCAGGGGAGCTGCTTAAGGAGTCCGGTGAAAGGAGATCTGCATCAGCGGAATAAACATTAGGAAACATACATCAGTAGACCTGTGTCAGGGGACCTGCGTCAGGAGCCCCACTTTATGACTCCTGCGTCAGGAGACACACCTTGTAAAACCTGCATAAGGGGACCTACCTTAGGAGATCTACTTTAGGAGATCTCTGTCTGGAGAGTTGTGTTAGGGCAATTGACTTAATAAACCTGTGAAAGGAGACCTGTGTCTGTGGAATCCACTTTAGGAAACCTGCATCAGAAGGCCTGCTTTAGGGGACCTTCGTCACAAGGCCCACTTTATGACACCTGCGTCAGGGGACCTACTTCGGGAGACGCACTTTGGGAGATCTATATCAGGTAACCTGTCTCAGCGAAGCTGCTTTAGGAGACTTGTGAAAGGAGACCTGCGTCAGGAGGCCCACTTTATGGCACCTGCGTCAGGGGACCTACTTCATGATGCCCATCCTATAACACCTGCGTCAGGGGACCTACCTTTGGAGACGCACATGAGGAGATCTCCGTCAGAAGGGCTTTGTCAGGGGAGCTCCCTTAAGAGACTTGTGAAAGAAGACCTGCGTCAGTGGAATCCACTTTAGGAAACCTGCATCAGGAGACCTGCTTCAGGGGACCTGGGTCAGGAGGCCAACTTTATGACACCTGCGTCAGGGGACCTACTTTAAAAGACGCACTTTAGGAGATCTATATCAGGAGACCTGTGTGAGGGAAGCTGCTTTAGAAGACCTGTGTCAGAGGAGCTGCGTCAGGAGGCCCACTATGTGACACCTGCGTCAGAGGATCTACATCAGGAGATGCACTTTTGGAGATCTGCGTCAGGACACGTGTCAGAGGAGATGCTTTAGGAGTCCTGTGAAAGGAGAACTGCGTCAGTGAAATCAACTTAAGGAAACCTGCTTCAGGAGACCTGCGTCAGGAGGCCTACCTTCTTTCACCTGCGTCAGGGGACCTACCTCAGGAGATTCAATTAGGAGATCTGCGTCAGGGGAGTTGCCTTAGGAGACCTGTGAAAGGACACCTGCTTCGGTGGAATCCATTTTAATAAATCTGCATCAGGAGACTTGTGTCAGGGGACCTGCGTCAGGAGGCCCACTATATGACACCTGCGTCAGGGGACCTAACTTAAGAGACGCACTTTAAGAGATCTATATCAGGAGACCTGTGTCAGGGGAGCTGCTTTAGGAGACCTGTGAAAGGAGACCTGCGTCAGGAGAACCACTTTGTGGCACCTGCGTCAGGGGACCTACTTCAGGAGATTCAGTTTAGGAGATCTGCGCCAGGGACATGTGTCAGATGAGCTGGCTGAGGAGACCTGTGAAATAAGACCTGCGTCAATGGAATCCACTTAAGGAAACCTGCGTCAGGGGACTTGCGTCAGGAGGCCTACTTAATAACACCTGCATCAGGAGACCTGCGTCAGGGCCTGCGTCAGGGGCCCAACTTATATCACCTGCGCCAGGAGGCCCACCTTATAACACCTGCTTTAGGGACCACAGGAGACGCACTTTAGGAGATATGCATCAAAAGAGTGCTGTGTCAGGGGAGCTGCGTCAGGTGGTCCACTTTATGACACCTGCGTCAGGGACCTACTTCAGGAGACTCACTTTCGAGATCTGCGTAAGGAGACATGTGTCAGGGGAACTGCCTTAGGAGACCTGCTTCAGGGGACCTGCGTCAGGAGGTCCACTTTCACTGTAAAAAAAAATGTTTTTACGGAATAATACCGGCAGCTGGAGTTACCAGAGAAATTCAGTAAAAAGTACAATTT
>BNCR01000583.1:0-20577 GCA_014656515.1 Oryzias celebensis
TAACCCTAACCCTAACCCTAATTAGGGACCGGCCTATCTCACGGATTTTGACGGGAGTAGGTGCAAACAACTCAGCTTTCAACGCTGAGTACTGTGGTATACCTCCTTCCACATTTTTGGGGAAAATTGGAAAATTTGAACATGGATTATTTTTTACCAGAAAATTTCTAGAGCTTTGAAACTATGACAGTTGGAATCAGTGTTTTATTCTGCATCTAATGATATATGTTTTATAATTTTTAGATGTTATGCAATATATCATTTTCCACCAGGTGGCGCCTATCTTCCAATAGCACATAGATGGAAATCTGGAAGCAAAGCCTAAATCAAAATCTGGATGCAAAACGCTAAACAGTCTGTGGCTTAACCTTCCAAATGGTGGAGTTTACCCCGGTGGACAAGAGAGTCGTGTTCCTTTGCCTTCTGGTTGTGGACAACTCTGACTGTGTGAAAGGCACCCAGATTGTGGATTTGCTAGTATGGGGTCCTTGTAAGTGTAAGATAAGCTTATCTTCGACTCATTATTGTTTAGCCTTCAGACAGGATGGGGTCCATGTGGGTCCCACTGCTTTAAGATCTCCTGTCACATGTCTGGGGGTCCCCCTGAGTCTCTTGAGGCCTAAATCAGGACATTTCCGGCACTTTCAAATCTGGGTCCCATAGGAATGAATGGCACCCAGAATATGCAATGGGGCACTATGGGATCCAGGTGGGTCCCACTGCTTTAAGATCTCCTGTCACATGTCTGGGGGTCCCCCTGAGTCTCTTGAGGCCTAAATCAGGACATTTCCAGCACTTTCAAATTCTGGGTCCCATAGGAATGAATGGCACCCAGAATATGCAATGGGGCACTATGGGGTCCAGGTGGGTCCCACTGCTTTAGGATCTCCTGTCACATGTCTGGAGGTCCCCCTGAGTCTCTTGAGGCCTAAATCAGGACATTTCCGGCACTTTCAAATCTGGGTCCCATAGGAATGAATGGCACCCAGAATATGCAATGGGGCACTATGGGGTCCAGGTGGGTCCCACTGCTTTAGGATCTCCTGTCACATGTCTGGAGGTCCCCCTGAGTCTCTTGAGGCCTAAATCAGGACATTTCCAGCACTTTCAAATTCTGGGTCCCATAGGAATGAATGGCACCCAGAATATGCAATGGGGCACTATGGGGTCCAGGTGGGTCCCACTGCTTTAGGATCTCCTGTCACATGTCTGGAGGTCCCCCTGAGTCTCTTGAGGCCTAAATCAGGACATTTCCGGCACTTTCAAATCTGGGTCCCATAGGAATGAATGGCACCCAGAATATGCAATGGGGCACTATGGGGTCCAGGTGGGTCCCACTGCTTTAGGATCTCCTGTCACATGTCTGGAGGTCCCCCTGAGTCTCTTGAGACCTTAATCAGGACATTTCCAGCACTTTCAAATCTGGGTCCCATAGGAATGAATGGCACCCAGAATATGCAATGGGGCACTATGAGGTCCAGTTGGGTCCCACTGCTTTAGGATCTCCTGTCACATGTCTGGGGGTCCCCCTGAGTCTCTTGAAACCTAAATCAGGACATTTCCGGCACTTTCAAATCTGGGTCCCATAGGAATGAATGGCATCCAGAATATGCAATGGGGCACTATGGGATCCAGGTGGGTCCCACTGTTTTAGGATCTCCTGTCACATGTCTGGGGGTCCCCCTGAGTCTCTTGAGGCCTAAATCAGGACATTTCCAGCACTTTCAAATCTGGGTCCCATAGGAATGAATGGCACCCAGAATATGCAATGGGGCACTATGGGATCCAGGTGGGTCCCACTGCTTTAGGATCTCCTGTCACATGTCTGGAGGTCCCCCTGAGTCTCTTGAGACCTTAATCAGGACATTTCCAGCACTTTCAAATCTGGGTCCCATAGGAATGAATGGCACCCAGAATATGCAATGGGGCACTATGAGGTCCAGTTGGGTCCCACTGCTTTAGGATCTCCTGTCACATGTCTGGGGGTCCCCCTGAGTCTCTTGAAACCTAAATCAGGACATTTCCGGCACTTTCAAATCTGGGTCCCATAGGAATGAATGGCACCCAGAATATGCAATGGGGCACTATGGGATCCAGGTGGGTCCCACTGTTTTAGGATCTCCTGTCACATGTCTGGGGGTCCCCCTGAGTCTCTTGAGGCCTAAATCAGGACATTTCCAGCACTTTCAAATTCTGGGTCCCATAGGAATGAATGGCACCCAGAATATGCAATGGGGCACTATGGGGTCCAGGTGGGTCCCACTGCTTTAGGATCTCCTGGCACATGTCTGGGGGTCCCCCTGAGTCTCTTGAGGCCTAAATCAGGACATTTCCGGCACTTTCAAATCTGGGTGCCATAGGAATGAATGGCACCCAGAATATGCAATGGGGCACTATGGGGTCCAGGTGGGTCCCACTGTTTTAGGATCTCCTGTCACATGTCTGGGGGTCCCCCTGAGTCTCTTGAGGCCTAAATCAGGACATTTCCAGCACTTTCAAATTCTGGGTCCCATAGGAATGAATGGCACCCAGAATATGCAATGGGGCACTATGGGGTCCAGGTGGGTCCCACTGCTTTAGGATCTCCTGGCACATGTCTGGGGGTCCCCCTGAGTCTCTTGAGGCCTGAATCAGGACATTTCAGGCACTTTCAAATCTGGGTGCCATAGGAATGAATGGCACCCAGAATATGCAATGGGGCACTATGGGGTCCAGGTGGGTCCCACTGCTTTAAGATCTCCTGTCACATGTCTGGGGGCTTCCCTGAGTCTCTTGAGGCCTAAATCAGGACATTTCAGACACTTTCAAATCTGGGTGCCATAGGAATGAATGGCACCCAGAATATGCAATGGGGCACTATGAGGTCCAGGTGGGTCCCACTGCTTTAGGATCTCCTGTCACATGTCTGGGGGTCCCCCTGAGTCTCCTGAAGCCTAAATCAGGACATTTCAGACACTTTCAAATCTGGGTGCCATAGGAATGAATGGCACCTAGAATATGCAATGGGGCACTATGGGGTCCAGGTGGGTCCCACTGCTTTAGGATCTCCTGTCACATGTCTGGAGGTCCCCCTGAGTCTCTTGAGGCCTAAATCAGGACATTTCCGGCACTTTCAAATCTGGGTCCCATAGGAATGAATGGCACCCAGAATATGCAATGGGGCACTATGGGGTCCAGGTGGGTCCCACTGCTTTAGGATCTCCTGTCACATGTCTGGAGGTCCCCCTGAGTCTCTTGAGACCTTAATCAGGACATTTCCAGCACTTTCAAATCTGGGTCCCATAGGAATGAATGGCACCCAGAATATGCAATGGGGCACTATGGGATCCAGGTGGGTCCCACTGTTTTAGGATCTCCTGTCACATGTCTGGGGGTCCCCCTGAGTCTCTTGAGGCCTAAATCAGGACATTTCCAGCACTTTCAAATTCTGGGTCCCATAGGAATGAATGGCACCCAGAATATGCAATGGGGCACTATGGGTCCAGGTGGGTCCCACTGCTTTAGGATCTCCTGGCACATGTCTGGGGGTCCCCCTGAGTCTCTTGAGGCCTAAATCAGGACATTTCCGGCACTTTCAAATCTGGGTGCCATAGGAATGAATGGCACCCAGAATATGCAATGGGGCACTATGAGGTCCAGATGGGTCCCACTGTTTTAGGATCTCCTGTCACATGTCTGGGGGTCCCCCTGAGTCTCTTGAGGCCTAAATCAGGACATTTCCAGCACTTTCAAATTCTGGGTCCCATAGGAATGAATGGCACCCAGAATATGCAATGGGGCACTATGGGGTCCAGGTGGGTCCCACTGCTTTAGGATCTCCTGGCACATGTCTGGGGGTCCCCCTGAGTCTCTTGAGGCCTAAATCAGGACATTTCCAGCACTTTCAAATTCTGGGTCCCATAGGAATGAATGGCACCCAGAATATGCAATGGGGCACTATGGGGTCCAGGTGGGTCCCACTGCTTTAGGATCTCCTGTCACATGTCTGGGGGTCCCCCTGAGTCTCTTGAAACCTAAATCAGGACATTTCCAGCACTTTCAAATCTGGGTCCCATAGGAATGAATGGCACCCAGAATATGCAATGGGGCACTATGGGGTCCAGGTGGGTCCCACCGTTTTAGGATCTCCTGTCACATGTCTGGGGGTCCCCCTGAGTCTCTTGAGGCCTAAATCAGGACATTTCCAGCACTTTCAAATTCTGGGTCCCATAGGAATGAATGGCACCCAGAATATGCAATGGGGCACTATGGGGTCCAGGTGGGTCCCACTGCTTTAGGATCTCCTGGCACATGTCTGGGGGTCCCCCTGAGTCTCTTGAGGCCTGAATCAGGACATTTCAGGCACTTTCAAATCTGGGTGCCATAGGAATGAATGGCACCCAGAATATGCAATGGGGCACTATGGGGTCCAGGTGGGTCCCACTGCTTTAAGATCTCCTGTCACATGTCTGGGGGCTTCCCTGAGTCTCTTGAGGCCTAAATCAGGACATTTCAGACACTTTCAAATCTGGGTGCCATAGGAATGAATGGCACCCAGAATATGCAATGGGGCACTATGAGGTCCAGGTGGGTCCCACTGCTTTAGGATCTCCTGTCACATGTCTGGGGGTCCCCCTGAGTCTCCTGAAGCCTAAATCAGGACATTTCAGACACTTTCAAATCTGGGTGCCATAGGAATGAATGGCACCTAGAATATGCAATGGGGCACTATGGGGTCCAGGTGGGTCCCACTGCGGTCCAGGTGGGTCCCACTGCTTTAAGATCTCCTGTCACATGTCTGGGAGTGTCCCTGAGTCTCCTGAAGCCTAAATCAGGACATTTCAGGCACTTTCAAATCTGGGTGCCATAGGAATGAATGGCACCCAGAATATGCAATGGGGCACTATGAGGTCCAGGTGGGTCCCACTGCTTTAGGATCTCCTATCACATGTCTGGGGGTCCCCCTGAGTCTCTTGAAACCTAAATCAGGACATTTCAGGCACTTTCAAATCTGGGTCCCATAGGAATGAATGGCACCCAGAATATGCAATGGGGCACTATGGGGTCCAGGTGGGTCCCACTGCTTTAGGATCTCCTGTCACATGTCTGGGGGTCCCCCTGAGTCTCTTGAGGCCTAAATCAGGACATTTCCGGCACTTTCAAATCTGGGTGCCATAGGAATGAATGGCACCCAGAATATGCAATGGGGCACTATGGGGTCCAGGTGGGTCCCACTGCTTTAGGATCTCCTGTCACATGTCTGGAGGTCCCCTTGAGTCTCTTGAGACCTTAATCAGGACATTTCCAGCACTTTCAAATCTGGGTCCCATAGGAATGAATGGCACCCAGAATATGCAATGGGGCACTATGAGGTCCAGTTGGGTCCCACTGCTTTAGGATCTCCTGTCACATGTCTGGGGGTCCCCCTGAGTCTCTTGAAACCTAAATCAGGACATTTCCGGCACTTTCAAATCTGGGTCCCATAGGAATGAATGGCACCCAGAATATGCAATGGGGCACTATGGGGTCCAGGTGGGTCCCACCGTTTTAGGATCTCCTGTCACATGTCTGGGGGTCCCCCTGAGTCTCTTGAGGCCTAAATCAGGACATTTCCAGCACTTTCAAATTCTGGGTCCCATAGGAATGAATGGCACCCAGAATATGCAATGGGGCACTATGGGGTCCAGGTGGGTCCCACTGCTTTAGGATCTCCTGGCACATGTCTGGGGGTCCCCCTGAGTCTCTTGAGGCCTGAATCAGGACATTTCAGGCACTTTCAAATCTGGGTGCCATAGGAATGAATGGCACCCAGAATATGCAATGGGGCACTATGGGGTCCAGGTGGGTCCCACTGCTTTAAGATCTCCTGTCACATGTCTGGGGGCTTCCCTGAGTCTCTTGAGGCCTAAATCAGGACATTTCAGACACTTTCAAATCTGGGTGCCATAGGAATGAATGGCACCCAGAATATGCAATGGGGCACTATGAGGTCCAGGTGGGTCCCACTGCTTTAGGATCTCCTGTCACATGTCTGGGGGTCCCCCTGAGTCTCCTGAAGCCTAAATCAGGACATTTCAGACACTTTCAAATCTGGGTGCCATAGGAATGAATGGCACCTAGAATATGCAATGGGGCACTATGGGGTCCAGGTGGGTCCCACTGCGGTCCAGGTGGGTCCCAAAGCTTTAAGATCTCCTGTCACATGTCTGGGGGTGTCCCTGAGTCTCCTGAAGCCTAAATCAGGACATTTCAGGCACTTTCAAATCTGGGTGCCATAGGAATGAATGGCACCCAGAATATGCAATGGGGCACTATGAGGTCCAGGTGGGTCCCACTGCTTTAGGATCTCCTGTCACATGTCTGGGGGTCCCCCTGAGTCTCCTGAAGCCTAAATCAGGACATTTCAGGCACTTCCATAATGGAGTCTGTGTAAGGCACCCTGCTTACTTTTATTAAGCCAGATATAGTTAACAATACCCTGCTTGAAAGATCTAGCCAGGGGGTGTACTGTGTTGAAGTGGAATCTCCTTCAAGGCACTGCAGGGTCAAAGGATTCAACAAGGTCAAAGGATTGGTGACTCCTGAAGGCCATGAGATTGTGAAACTTGCGTGAAGCTTTGAAAGAAGGAATGGTGTCAGGGCATTGGCTTTCACATATGTTGTTATGAGAACCCTGGCCATTCCAGCGCTGTCCTCCACACCCCTCTGCCACACTCTGCTTTCAAAATGCCACAGCTCAATGTTGCAGCACACGCAGATTCTGGCGCCCCCTAGCGCAAAAACGGACGGACCTGGGAACTCCATTCCCACAGATTATCGAACCGCAGGCAGAGACCTTTCCGTAGACACCTGGCAGTCGCATGTGCTAGCTTCCTACAAGAAACTGCAACGTTGCCCATCCCCCGCTCTGGAGTCACGCTGTGGAGGTCCCAAAGTGGCCTCAGACAGTTTGGGGGTCATCAGTCCCACTCCGTTGGTTTTGTGGGTGCTGCTGCTGCAGTTCTGTGCTGGAAGGGGAGCCAGGAATACCTTATTTGGACCATAATTGGTAGAGAGAGGTCAAAGATCACGGCTTCCAGATTTACATTTACCAGAATATCCAGATTTACATTTACCAGATTGCATGTTGATATTCACCAAGTAATTTTTGTCCAAAGTTGCTTGCAGGCCCACATCTGGGACATATGTCGTAGAGCACGTTTAGTCGCATGCAATGATGCATTTGGTTTGCCCATGCGACGACATTAAGGTGATCATTGGCCTGTTTTTTCTGCTGAATTTTCCTGAATTACGGCGGCCCCTAGCGGCCGAAGGGAGCACTGCAGAGGCATGGTTTTAACATTTTCGGATTAAGGGAGACCAGACCTTTCAACGAGCCCTTGCATGCCCTTCTAGGGCTGAAAACGACAAAGTTATCCACCCTGGCCCAAGGATTCAACAGGGTCAAAGGATTGGTGACTCCTGAAGGCCATGAGATTGTGAAACCTGCGTGAAGCTTTGAAAGAAGGAATGGTGTCAGGGCATTGGCTTTCACATATGTTGTTATGAGAACCCTGGCCATTCCAGCGCTGTCCTCCACACCCCTCTGCCACACTCTGCTTTTAAGATGCTACAGCTCAATTTTGCAGCACACGCAGATTCTGGCGCCCCCTAGCGCAAAAACGGACGGACCTGGGAACTCCATTCCCACAGATTATCGAACCGCAGGCAGAGACCTTTCCGTAGACACCTGGCAGTCGCATGTGCTAGCTTCCTACAAGAAACTGCAACGTTGCCCATCCCCCGCTCTGGAGTCAGGCTGTGGAGGTCCCAAAGTGGCCTCAGACAGTTTGGGGGTCATCAGTCCCACTCCGTTGGTTTTGTGGGTGCTGCTGCTGCAGTTCTGTGCTGGAAGGAGAGCCAGGAATACCTTATTTGGACCATAATTGGTAGAGAGAGGTCAAAGATCACGGCTTCCAGATTTACATTTACCAGAATATCCAGATTTACATTTACCAGATTGCATGTTGATATTTACCAAGTAATTTTTGTCCAAAGTTGCTCGCAGGCCCACATCTGGGACATATGTCGTAGAGCACGTTTAGTCGCATGCAATGATGCATTTGGTTTGCCCATGCGACGACATTAAGGTGATCATTGGCCTGTTTTTTCTGCTGAATTTTCCTGAATTACGGCGGCCCCTAGCGGCCGAAGGGAGCACTGCAGAGGCATGGTTTTAACATTTTCAGATTCAGGGAGACCAGACCTTTCCAACGAGCCCTTGCATGCCCTTCTAGGGCTGAAAACGACAAAGTTATCCACCCTGGCCCAAGGATTCAACAGGGTCAAAGGATTGGTGACTCCTGAAGGCCATGAGATTGTGAAACCTGCGTGAAGCTTTGAAAGAAGGAATGGTGTCAGGGCATTGGCTTTCACATATGTTGTTATGAGAACCCTGGCAATTCCAGCGCTGTCCTCCACACCCCTCTGCCACACTCTGCTTTTAAGATGCTACAGCTCAATTTTGCAGCACACGCAGATTCTGGCGCCCCCTAGCGCAAAAACGGACGGACCTGGGAACTCCATTCCCACAGATTATCGAACCGCAGGCAGAGACCTTTCCGTAGACACCTGGCAGTCGCATGTGCTAGCTTCCTACAAGAAACTGCAACGTTGCCCATCCCCCGCTCTGGAGTCACGCTGTGGAGGTCCCAAAGTGGCCTCAGACAGTTTGGGGGTCATCAGTCCCACTCCGTTGGTTTTGTGGGTGCTGCTGCTGCAGTTCTGTGCTGGAAGGGGAGCCAGGAATACCTTATTTGGACCATAATTGGTAGAGAGAGGTCAAAGATCACGGCTTCCAGATTTACATTTACCAGAATATCCAGATTTACATTTACCAGATTGCATGTTGATATTTACCAAGTAATTTTTGTCCAAAGTTGCTCGCAGGCCCACATCTGGGACATATGTCGTAGAGCACGTTTAGTCGCATGCAATGATGCATTTGGTTTGCCCATGCGACGACATTAAGGTGATCATTGGCCTGTTTTTTCTGCTGAATTTTCCTGAATTACGGCGGCCCCTAGCGGCCGAAGGGAGCACTGCAGAGGCATGGTTTTAACATTTTCAGATTCAGGGAGACCAGACCTTTCCAACGAGCCCTCGCATGCCCTTCTAGGGCCGAAAATGACAAAGTTATCCACCCTGGCTTAAGGATTCAACAGGGTCAAAGGATTGGTGACTCCTGAAGGCCATGAGATTGTGAAACTTGCATGAAGCTTTGAAAGAAGGAATGGTGTCAGGGCATTGGCTTTCACATATGTTGTTATGAGGACCCTGGCCATTCCAGCGCTGTCCTCCACACCCCTCTGCCACACTCTGCTTTTAAGATGCTACAGCTCAATGTTGCAGCACACGCAGATTCTGGCGCCCCCTAGCGCAAAAACGGACGGACCTGGGAACTCCATTCCCACAGATTATCGAACCGCAGGCAGAGACCTTTCCGTAGACACCTGGCAGTCGCATGTGCTAGCTTCCTACAAGAAACTGCAACGTTGCCCATCCCCCGCTCTGGAGTCACGCTGTGGAGGTCCCAAAGTGGCCTCAGACAGTTTGGGGGTCATCAGTCCCACTCCGTTGGTTTTGTGGGTGCTGCTGCTGCAGTTCTGTGCTGGAAGGGGAGCCAGGAATACCTTATTTGGACCATAATTGGTAGAGAGAGGTCAAAGATCACGGCTTCCAGATTTTAATTTACCAGAATATCCAGATTTACATTTACCAGATTGCATGTTGATATTTACCAAGTAATTTTTGTCCAAAGTTGCTCGCAGGCCCACATCTGGGACATATGTCGTAGAGCACGTTTAGTCGCATGCAATGATGCATTTGGTTTGCCCATGCGACGACATTAAGGTGATCATTGGCCTGTTTTTTCTGCTGAATTTTCCTGAATTACGGCGGCCCCTAGCGTTCGAAGGGAGCACTGCAGAAGCATGGTTTTAACATTTTCAGATTCAGGGAGACCAGACCTTTCCAACGAGCCCTCGCATGCCCTTCTAGGGCCGAAAATGACAAAGTTATCCACCCTGGCTTAAGGATTCAACAGGGTCAAAGGATTGGTGACTCCTGAAGGCCATGAGATTGTGAAACTTGCATGAAGCTTTGAAAGAAGGAATGGTGTCAGGGCATTGGCTTTCACATATGTTGTTATGAGGACCCTGGCCATTCCAGCGCTGTCCTCCACACCCCTCTGCCACACTCTGCTTTTAAGATGCTACAGCTCAATGTTGCAGCACACGCAGATTCTGGCGCCCCCTAGCGCAAAAACGGACGGACCTGGGAACTCCATTCCCACAGATTATCGAACCGCAGGCAGAGACCTTTCCGTAGACACCTGGCAGTCGCATGTGCTAGCTTCCTACAAGAAACTGCAACGTTGCCCATCCCCCGCTCTGGAGTCACGCTGTGGAGGTCCCAAAGTGGCCTCAGACAGTTTGGGGGTCATCAGTCCCACTCCGTTGGTTTTGTGGGTGCTGCTGCTGCAGTTCTGTGCTGGAAGGGGAGCCAGGAATACCTTATTTGGACCATAATTGGTAGAGAGAGGTCAAAGATCACGGCTTCCAGATTTACATTTACCAGAATATCCAGATTTACATTTACCAGATTGCATGTTGATATTTACCAAGTAATTTTTGTCCAAAGTTGCTCGCAGGCCCACATCTGGGACATATGTCGTAGAGCACGTTTAGTCGCATGCAATGATGCATTTGGTTTGCCCATGCGACGACATTAAGGTGATCATTGGCCTGTTTTTTCTGCTGAATTTTCCTGAATTACGGCGGCCCCTAGCGTTCGAAGGGAGCACTGCAGAAGCATGGTTTTAACATTTTCAGATTCAGGGAGACCAGACCTTTCCAACGAGCCCTCGCATGCCCTTCTAGGGCCGAAAATGACAAAGTTATCCACCCTGGCTTAAGGATTCAACAGGGTCAAAGGATTGGTGACTCCTGAAGGCCATGAGATTGTGAAACTTGCATGAAGCTTTGAAAGAAGGAATGGTGTCAGGGCATTGGCTTTCACATATGTTGTTATGAGGACCCTGGCCATTCCAGCGCTGTCCTCCACACCCCTCTGCCACACTCTGCTTTTAAGATGCTACAGCTCAATGTTGCAGCACACGCAGATTCTGGCGCCCCCTAGCGCAAAAACGGACGGACCTGGGAACTCCATTCCCACAGATTATCGAACCGCAGGCAGAGACCTTTCCGTAGACACCTGGCAGTCGCATGTGCTAGCTTCCTACAAGAAACTGCAACGTTGCCCATCCCCCGCTCTGGAGTCACGCTGTGGAGGTCCCAAAGTGGCCTCAGACAGTTTGGGGGTCATCAGTCCCACTCCGTTGGTTTTGTGGGTGCTGCTGCTGCAGTTCTGTGCTGGAAGGGGAGCCAGGAATACCTTATTTGGACCATAATTGGTAGAGAGAGGTCAAAGATCACGGCTTCCAGATTTACATTTACCAGAATATCCAGATTTACATTTACCAGATTGCATGTTGATATTTACCAAGTAATTTTTGTCCAAAGTTGCTCGCAGGCCCACATCTGGGACATATGTCGTAGAGCACGTTTAGTCGCATGCAATGATGCATTTGGTTTGCCCATGCGACGACATTAAGGTGATCATTGGCCTGTTTTTTCTGCTGAATTTTCCTGAATTACGGCGGCCCCTAGCGTTCGAAGGGAGCACTGCAGAAGCATGGTTTTAACATTTTCAGATTCAGGGAGACCAGACCTTTCCAACGAGCCCTCGCATGCCCTTCTAGGGCCGAAAATGACAAAGTTATCCACCCTGGCTTAAGGATTCAACAGGGTCAAAGGATTGGTGACTCCTGAAGGCCATGAGATTGTGAAACTTGCATGAAGCTTTGAAAGAAGGAATGGTGTCAGGGCATTGGCTTTCACATATGTTGTTATGAGGACCCTGGCCATTCCAGCGCTGTCCTCCACACCCCTCTGCCACACTCTGCTTTTAAGATGCTACAGCTCAATGTTGCAGCACACGCAGATTCTGGCGCCCCCTAGCGCAAAAACGGACGGACCTGGGAACTCCATTCCCACAGATTATCGAACCGCAGGCAGAGACCTTTCCGTAGACACCTGGCAGTCGCATGTGCTAGCTTCCTACAAGAAACTGCAACGTTGCCCATCCCCCGCTCTGGAGTCACGCTGTGGAGGTCCCAAAGTGGCCTCAGACAGTTTGGGGGTCATCAGTCCCACTCCGTTGGTTTTGTGGGTGCTGCTGCTGCAGTTCTGTGCTGGAAGGGGAGCCAGGAATACCTTATTTGGACCATAATTGGTAGAGAGAGGTCAAAGATCACGGCTTCCAGATTTACATTTACCAGAATATCCAGATTTACATTTACCAGATTGCATGTTGATATTTACCAAGTAATTTTTGTCCAAAGTTGCTCGCAGGCCCACATCTGGGACATATGTCGTAGAGCACGTTTAGTCGCATGCAATGATGCATTTGGTTTGCCCATGCGACGACATTAAGGTGATCATTGGCCTGTTTTTTCTGCTGAATTTTCCTGAATTACGGCGGCCCCTAGCGTTCGAAGGGAGCACTGCAGAAGCATGGTTTTAACATTTTCAGATTCAGGGAGACCAGACCTTTCCAACGAGCCCTCGCATGCCCTTCTAGGGCTGAAAACGACAAAGTTATCCACCCTGGCCCAAGGATTCAACAGGGTCAAAGGATTGGTGACTCCTGAAGGCCATGAGATTGTGAAACTTGCATGAAGCTTTGAAAGAAGGAATGGTGTCAGGGCATTGGCTTTCACATATGTTGTTATGAGAACCCTGGCCATTCCAGCGCTGTCCTCCACACCCCTCTGCCACACTCTGCTTTTAAGATGCTACAGCTCAATTTTGCAGCACACGCAGATTCTGGCGCCCCCTAGCGCAAAAACGGACGGACCTGGGAACTCCATTCCCACAGATTATCGAATCGCAGGCAGAGACCTTTCCGTAGACACCTGGCAGTCGCATGTGCTAGCTTCCTACAAGAAACTGCAACGTTGCCCATCCCCCGCTCTGGAGTCACGCTGTGGAGGTCCCAAAGTGGCCTCAGACAGTTTGGGGGTCATCAGTCCCACTCCGTTGGTTTTGTGGGTGCTGCTGCTGCAGTTCTGTGCTGGAAGGGGAGCCAGGAATACCTTATTTGGACCATAATTGGTAGAGAGAGGTCAAAGATCACGGCTTCCAGATTTACATTTACCAGAATATCCAGATTTACATTTACCAGATTGCATGTTGATATTTACCAAGTAATTTTTGTCCAAAGTTGCTCGCAGGCCCACATCTGGGACATATGTCGTAGAGCACGTTTAGTCGCATGCAATGATGCATTTGGTTTGCCCATGCGACGACATTAAGGTGATCATTGGCCTGTTTTTTCTGCTGAATTTTCCTGAATTACGGCGGCCCCTAGCGTTCGAAGGGAGCACTGCAGAAGCATGGTTTTAACATTTTCAGATTCAGGGAGACCAGACCTTTCCAACGAGCCCTCGCATGCCCTTCTAGGGCCGAAAATGACAAAGTTATCCACCCTGGCTTAAGGATTCAACAGGGTCAAAGGATTGGTGACTCCTGAAGGCCATGAGATTGTGAAACTTGCATGAAGCTTTGAAAGAAGGAATGGTGTCAGGGCATTGGCTTTCACATATGTTGTTATGAGGACCCTGGCCATTCCAGCGCTGTCCTCCACACCCCTCTGCCACACTCTGCTTTTAAGATGCTACAGCTCAATGTTGCAGCACACGCAGATTCTGGCACCCCTAGCGCAAAAACGGACGGACCTGGGAACTCCATTCCCACAGATTATCGAACCGCAGGCAGAGACCTTTCCGTAGACACCTGGCAGTCGCATGTGCTAGCTTCCTACAAGAAACTGCAACGTTGCCCATCCCCCGCTCTGGAGTCACGCTGTGGAGGTCCCAAAGTGGCCTCAGACAGTTTGGGGGTCATCAGTCCCACTCCGTTGGTTTTGTGGGTGCTGCTGCTGCAGTTCTGTGCTGGAAGGGGAGCCAGGAATACCTTATTTGGACCATAATTGGTAGAGAGAGGTCAAAGATCACGGCTTCCAGATTTACATTTACCAGAATATCCAGATTTACATTTACCAGATTGCATGTTGATATTTACCAAGTAATTTTTGTCCAAAGTTGCTCGCAGGCCCACATCTGGGACATATGTCGTAGAGCACGTTTAGTCGCATGCAATGATGCATTTGGTTTGCCCATGCGACGACATTAAGGTGATCATTGGCCTGTTTTTTCTGCTGAATTTTCCTGAATTACGGCGGCCCCTAGCGGCCGAAGGGAGCACTGCAGAGGCATGGTTTTAACATTTTCGGATTCAGGGAGACCAGACCTTTCCAACGAGCCCTCGCATGCCCTTCTAGGGCTGAAAACGACAAAGTTATCCACCCTGGCCCAAGGATTCAACAGGGTCAAAGGATTGGTGACTCCTGAAGGCCATGAGATTGTGAAACCTGCGTGAAGCTTTGAAAGAAGGAATGGTGTCAGGGCATTGGCTTTCACATATGTTGTTATGAGGACCCTGGCCATTCCAGCGCTGTCCTCCACACCCCTCTGCCACACTCTGCTTTTAAGATGCTACAGCTCAATGTTGCAGCACACGCAGATTCTGGCGCCCCCTAGCGCAAAAACGGACGGACCTGGGAACTCCATTCCCACAGATTATCGAACCGCAGGCAGAGACCTTTCCGTAGACACCTGGCAGTCGCATGTGCTAGCTTCCTACAAGAAACTGCAACGTTGCCCATCCCCCGCTCTGGAGTCACGCTGTGGAGGTCCCAAAGTGGCCTCAGACAGTTTGGGGGTCATCAGTCCCACTCCGTTGGTTTTGTGGGTGCTGCTGCTGCAGTTCTGTGCTGGAAGGGGAGCCAGGAATACCTTATTTGGACCATAATTGGTAGAGAGAGGTCAAAGATCACGGCTTCCAGATTTACATTTACCAGAATATCCAGATTTACATTTACCAGATTGCATGTTGATATTTACCAAGTAATTTTTGTCCAAAGTTGCTCGCAGGCCCACATCTGGGACATATGTCGTAGAGCACGTTTAGTCGCATGCAATGATGCATTTGGTTTGCCCATGCGACGACATTAAGGTGATAATTGGCCTGTTTTTTCTGCTGAATTTTCCTGAATTACGGCGGCCCCTAGCGGCCGAAGGGAGCACTGCAGAGGCATGGTTTTAACATTTTCGGATTCAGGGAGACCAGACCTTTCCAACGAGCCCTCGCATGCCCTTCTAGGGCTGAAAACGACAAAGTTATCCACCCTGGCCCAAGGATTCAACAGGGTCAAAGGATTGGTGACTCCTGAAGGCCATGAGATTGTGAAACTTGCATGAAGCTTTGAAAGAAGGAATGGTGTCAGGGCATTGGCTTTCACATATGTTGTTATGAGGACCCTGGCCATTCCAGCGCTGTCCTCCACACCCCTCTGCCACACTCTGCTTTTAAGATGCTACAGCTCAATGTTGCAGCACACGCAGATTCTGGCGCCCCCTAGCGCAAAAACGGACGGACCTGGGAACTCCATTCCCACAGATTATCGAACCGCAGGCAGAGACCTTTCCGTAGACACCTGGCAGTCGCATGTGCTAGCTTCCTACAAGAAACTGCAACGTTGCCCATCCCCCGCTCTGGAGTCACGCTGTGGAGGTCCCAAAGTGGCCTCAGACAGTTTGGGGGTCATCAGTCCCACTCCGTTGGTTTTGTGGGTGCTGCTGCTGCAGTTCTGTGCTGGAAGGGGAGCCAGGAATACCTTATTTGGACCATAATTGGTAGAGAGAGGTCAAAGATCACGGCTTCCAGATTTACATTTACCAGAATATCCAGATTTACATTTACCAGATTGCATGTTGATATTTACCAAGTAATTTTTGTCCAAAGTTGCTCGCAGGCCCACATCTGGGACATATGTCGTAGAGCACGTTTAGTCGCATGCAATGATGCATTTGGTTTGCCCATGCGACGACATTAAGGTGATAATTGGCCTGTTTTTTCTGCTGAATTTTCCTGAATTACGGCGGCCCCTAGCGGCCGAAGGGAGCACTGCAGAGGCATGGTTTTAACATTTTCGGATTCAGGGAGACCAGACCTTTCCAACGAGCCCTCGCATGCCCTTCTAGGGCTGAAAACGACAAAGTTATCCACCCTGGCCCAAGGATTCAACAGGGTCAAAGGATTGGTGACTCCTGAAGGCCATGAGATTGTGAAACTTGCATGAAGCTTTGAAAGAAGGAATGGTGTCAGGGCATTGGCTTTCACATATGTTGTTATGAGGACCCTGGCCATTCCAGCGCTGTCCTCCACACCCCTCTGCCACACTCTGCTTTTAAGATGCTACAGCTCAATGTTGCAGCACACGCAGATTCTGGCGCCCCCTAGCGCAAAAACGGACGGACCTGGGAACTCCATTCCCACAGATTATCGAACCGCAGGCAGAGACCTTTCCGTAGACACCTGGCAGTCGCATGTGCTAGCTTCCTACAAGAAACTGCAACGTTGCCCATCCCCCGCTCTGGAGTCACGCTGTGGAGGTCCCAAAGTGGCCTCAGACAGTTTGGGGGTCATCAGTCCCACTCCGTTGGTTTTGTGGGTGCTGCTGCTGCAGTTCTGTGCTGGAAGGGGAGCCAGGAATACCTTATTTGGACCATAATTGGTAGAGAGAGGTCAAAGATCACGGCTTCCAGATTTACATTTACCAGAATATCCAGATTTACATTTACCAGATTGCATGTTGATATTTACCAAGTAATTTTTGTCCAAAGTTGCTCGCAGGCCCACATCTGGGACATATGTCGTAGAGCACGTTTAGTCGCATGCAATGATGCATTTGGTTTGCCCATGCGACGACATTAAGGTGATAATTGGCCTGTTTTTTCTGCTGAATTTTCCTGAATTACGGCGGCCCCTAGCGGCCGAAGGGAGCACTGCAGAGGCATGGTTTTAACATTTTCGGATTCAGGGAGACCAGACCTTTCCAACGAGCCCTCGCATGCCCTTCTAGGGCTGAAAACGACAAAGTTATCCACCCTGGCCCAAGGATTCAACAGGGTCAAAGGATTGGTGACTCCTGAAGGCCATGAGATTGTGAAACTTGCATGAAGCTTTGAAAGAAGGAATGGTGTCAGGGCATTGGCTTTCACATATGTTGTTATGAGGACCCTGGCCATTCCAGCGCTGTCCTCCACACCCCTCTGCCACACTCTGCTTTTAAGATGCTACAGCTCAATGTTGCAGCACACGCAGATTCTGGCGCCCCCTAGCGCAAAAACGGACGGACCTGGGAACTCCATTCCCACAGATTATCGAACCGCAGGCAGAGACCTTTCCGTAGACACCTGGCAGTCGCATGTGCTAGCTTCCTACAAGAAACTGCAACGTTGCCCATCCCCCGCTCTGGAGTCACGCTGTGGAGGTCCCAAAGTGGCCTCAGACAGTTTGGGGGTCATCAGTCCCACTCCGTTGGTTTTGTGGGTGCTGCTGCTGCAGTTCTGTGCTGGAAGGGGAGCCAGGAATACCTTATTTGGACCATAATTGGTAGAGAGAGGTCAAAGATCACGGCTTCCAGATTTACATTTACCAGAATATCCAGATTTACATTTACCAGATTGCATGTTGATATTTACCAAGTAATTTTTGTCCAAAGTTGCTCGCAGGCCCACATCTGGGACATATGTCGTAGAGCACGTTTAGTCGCATGCAATGATGCATTTGGTTTGCCCATGCGACGACATTAAGGTGATAATTGGCCTGTTTTTTCTGCTGAATTTTCCTGAATTACGGCGGCCCCTAGCGGCCGAAGGGAGCACTGCAGAGGCATGGTTTTAACATTTTCGGATTCAGGGAGACCAGACCTTTCCAACGAGCCCTCGCATGCCCTTCTAGGGCTGAAAACGACAAAGTTATCCACCCTGGCCCAAGGATTCAACAGGGTCAAAGGATTGGTGACTCCTGAAGGCCATGAGATTGTGAAACTTGCATGAAGCTTTGAAAGAAGGAATGGTGTCAGGGCATTGGCTTTCACATATGTTGTTATGAGGACCCTGGCCATTCCAGCGCTGTCCTCCACACCCCTCTGCCACACTCTGCTTTTAAGATGCTACAGCTCAATGTTGCAGCACACGCAGATTCTGGCGCCCCCTAGCGCAAAAACGGACGGACCTGGGAACTCCATTCCCACAGATTATCGAACCGCAGGCAGAGACCTTTCCGTAGACACCTGGCAGTCGCATGTGCTAGCTTCCTACAAGAAACTGCAACGTTGCCCATCCCCCGCTCTGGAGTCACGCTGTGGAGGTCCCAAAGTGGCCTCAGACAGTTTGGGGGTCATCAGTCCCACTCCGTTGGTTTTGTGGGTGCTGCTGCTGCAGTTCTGTGCTGGAAGGGGAGCCAGGAATACCTTATTTGGACCATAATTGGTAGAGAGAGGTCAAAGATCACGGCTTCCAGATTTACATTTACCAGAATATCCAGATTTACATTTACCAGATTGCATGTTGATATTTACCAAGTAATTTTTGTCCAAAGTTGCTCGCAGGCCCACATCTGGGACATATGTCGTAGAGCACGTTTAGTCGCATGCAATGATGCATTTGGTTTGCCCATGCGACGACATTAAGGTGATAATTGGCCTGTTTTTTCTGCTGAATTTTCCTGAATTACGGCGGCCCCTAGCGGCCGAAGGGAGCACTGCAGAGGCATGGTTTTAACATTTTCGGATTCAGGGAGACCAGACCTTTCCAACGAGCCCTCGCATGCCCTTCTAGGGCCGAAAATGACAAAGTTATCCACCCTGGCTAAGGATTCAACAGGGTCAAAGGATTGGTGACTCCTGAAGGCCATGAGATTGTGAAACTTGCATGAAGCTTTGAAAGAAGGAATGGTGTCAGGGCATTGGCTTTCACATATGTTGTTATGAGGACCCTGGCCATTCCAGCGCTGTCCTCCACACCCCTCTGCCACACTCTGCTTTTAAGATGCTACAGCTCAATGTTGCAGCACACGCAGATTCTGGCGCCCCCTAGCGCAAAAACGGACGGACCTGGGAACTCCATTCCCACAGATTATCGAACCGCAGGCAGAGACCTTTCCGTAGACACCTGGCAGTCGCATGTGCTAGCTTCCTACAAGAAACTGCAACGTTGCCCATCCCCCGCTCTGGAGTCACGCTGTGGAGGTCCCAAAGTGGCCTCAGACAGTTTGGGGGTCATCAGTCCCACTCCGTTGGTTTTGTGGGTGCTGCTGCTGCAGTTCTGTGCTGGAAGGGGAGCCAGGAATACCTTATTTGGACCATAATTGGTAGAGAGAGGTCAAAGATCACGGCTTCCAGATTTACATTTACCAGAATATCCAGATTTACATTTACCAGATTGCATGTTGATATTTACCAAGTAATTTTTGTCCAAAGTTGCTCGCAGGCCCACATCTGGGACATATGTCGTAGAGCACGTTTAGTCGCATGCAATGATGCATTTGGTTTGCCCATGCGACGACATTAAGGTGATAATTGGCCTGTTTTTTCTGCTGAATTTTCCTGAATTACGGCGGCCCCTAGCGGCCGAAGGGAGCACTGCAGAGGCATGGTTTTAACATTTTCGGATTCAGGGAGACCAGACCTTTCCAACGAGCCCTCGCATGCCCTTCTAGGGCTGAAAACGACAAAGTTATCCACCCTGGCCCAAGGATTCAACAGGGTCAAAGGATTGGTGACTCCTGAAGGCCATGAGATTGTGAAACTTGCATGAAGCTTTGAAAGAAGGAATGGTGTCAGGGCATTGGCTTTCACATATGTTGTTATGAGGACCCTGGCCATTCCAGCGCTGTCCTCCACACCCCTCTGCCACACTCTGCTTTTAAGATGCTACAGCTCAATGTTGCAGCACACGCAGATTCTGGCGCCCCCTAGCGCAAAAACGGACGGACCTGGGAACTCCATTCCCACAGATTATCGAACCGCAGGCAGAGACCTTTCCGTAGACACCTGGCAGTCGCATGTGCTAGCTTCCTACAAGAAACTGCAACGTTGCCCATCCCCCGCTCTGGAGTCACGCTGTGGAGGTCCCAAAGTGGCCTCAGACAGTTTGGGGGTCATCAGTCCCACTCCGTTGGTTTTGTGGGTGCTGCTGCTGCAGTTCTGTGCTGGAAGGGGAGCCAGGAATACCTTATTTGGACCATAATTGGTAGAGAGAGGTCAAAGATCACGGCTTCCAGATTTACATTTACCAGAATATCCAGATTTACATTTACCAGATTGCATGTTGATATTTACCAAGTAATTTTTGTCCAAAGTTGCTCGCAGGCCCACATCTGGGACATATGTCGTAGAGCACGTTTAGTCGCATGCAATGATGCATTTGGTTTGCCCATGCGACGACATTAAGGTGATAATTGGCCTGTTTTTTCTGCTGAATTTTCCTGAATTACGGCGGCCCCTAGCGGCGAAGGGAGCACTGCAGAGGCATGGTTTTAACATTTTCGGATTCAGGGAGACCAGACCTTTCCAACGAGCCCTCGCATG
>BNCR01000584.1:0-20501 GCA_014656515.1 Oryzias celebensis
GACGTCATAGATGGCGTCATCATGATATATGACGTCATAGATTACATTATCAAATCACATGATGTCTTAGGTTATATTACAATGTTTTATGATGTTATAATGACACAATGTTGTTATAATGACACAATGATGTTATAGATGCTAGTATCATGACACATGACGTCATAGATAACGTCATCATGACCTATGACGTCATAGATGACGTCATCATGACTTATGACGTCATAGATGACGTCATCATGATATATGACGTCATTTATTACATTATCATGTCACTTATTGTCTTAGGTCACATTACCATGTTATATGATGTTATAATGACACAATGTTGTTATAAATGACATTATCATGACATATGACGTCATATTACATTATCAAGTCACATGATGTCTTAGGTTATATTACAATGTTATATGATGTTATAATGACACAATGTTGTTATAATGACACAATGATGTTATAGATGCTAGTAACATGACACATGACGTCATAGATGACGTCATCATGACCTATGACATCATAGATGACGTCATCATGACAAATGACGTTATATATTACATTACTAGTCACATGATGTCTTAGGTAATATTACAATGTTATATGATGTTATAATGACACAATGTTGTTATAATGACACAATAATGTTATAGCTGACATTATCATGACCTATGACGTCATAGATGACGTCAGCATGACCTATGACATCATAGATGACGTCATCATGACATATGACGTCATATATTACATTATCAAGTCACATGATGTCTTAGGTTATATTACAATGTTATATGTGATGTTATAATGACACAATGTTTTATAATGACACAATGATGTTATAGATGATATTATCATGACACATGACGTCATCATAACCTATGACGTCATAGATGACGTCATCATGACATATGACGTCATATATGACGTCATCATGACATATGACGTCATAGATTACATTATCAAATCACATGATGTCTTAGGTTATATTACAATGTTATATGATGTTATAATGACACAATGTTGTTATAATGACACAATGATGTTATAGATGCTAGTATCATGACACATGACGTCATAGATGACGTCATCATGACTTATGACGTCATAGATGACGTCATCATGACCTATGACGTCATAGATGACGTCATCATGACCTATGACGTCATAGATGACGTCATCATGACATATGACGTCATATATTGCATTATCAAGTCACAGGATGTCTTAGGTTATATTACACTGTTATATGATGTTATAATGACACAATGTTGTTATAATGACACAATATGTTATAGATGATATTATCATGACACATGACGTCATCATAACCTATGACGTCATAGATGACGTCATCATGACATATGACGTCATAGATGACGTCATCATGACTATGATGACGTCATAGATACCCATCATGACATATGACGTCATATATTACATTATCAAGTCACTTAATGTCTTAGTTATATTACCATGTTATATATGTTATAATGACACAATGTTGTTATAATGACACAATGATGTTATAGATGCTAGTATCATGACACATGACGTCATAGATGACGTCATCATAACCTATGACGTCATAGATGACGTCATCATGACCTATGACGTCATAGATGACGTAATCATGACCTATGACGTCATAAATGGCGTCATCATGATATATGACGTCATAAAATTACATTATCAAGTCACATGATTCTTAGGTTATATTACAATGTTATATGATGTTATAATGACACAATGTTGTTATAATGACACAATGATGTTATAGATGATATTATCATGACACATGACGTCATCATAACCTATGACGTCATAGATGACGTCATCATGACATATGACGTCATATATGACGTCATCATGACATATGACGTCATAGATTACATTATCAAATCACATGATGTCTTAGGTTATATTACAATGTTATATGACGTTATAATGACACAATGTTGTTATAATGACACAATGATGTTATAGATCCTAGTATCATGACACATGACGTCATAGATGACGTCATCATGACATATGACGTCATTTATTACATATCATGTCACTTAATGTTTTAGGTTATATTACCATGTTATATGATGTTTTAATGACACAATGTTGTTTATAAATGACATTATCATGACCTATGACGTCATAGATGACGTCATTCATGACCTATGACGTCATAGATGACGTTATCATGAATTATGACGTCATAGATGACGTCATCATGACATATGACGTCATTTATTACATTATCATGTCACTTAATGTCTTAGGTCACATTACCATGTTATATGATGTTATAATGACACAATGTTGTTATAAATGACATTATCATGACCTATGACGTCATAGATGACGTCATCATGACCTATGACGTCATAGATGACGTCATCATGACCTATGACGTCATAGATGACGTCACTATGACATATGACGTCATTTATTACATTATCATGTCACTTAATGTCTAGGTTATATTACCATGTTATATGATGTTTTAATGACACATGTTGTTATAAATGACATTATCATGACATATGACGTCATAGATGACGTCATCATGACCTATGACGTCATAGATGACGTCATCATGATCTATGACGTCATAGATGACGTCATCATTACATATGACGTCATATATTACATTATCAAGTCACATGATGTCTTAGTTATATTACCATGTTATATGATGTTTTAATGACACAATGTTGTTATAAATGACATTATCATGACATATGACGTCATAGATGACGTCATCATGACCTATGACGTCATAGATGATATGATCATGACCTATGACGTCATAGATGGCGTCATCATGATATATGACGTCATAGATTACATTATCAAATCACATGATGTCTTAGGTTATATTACAATGTTATATAATGTTATAATGACACAATGTTGTTATAATGACACAATGATGTTATAGATGCTAGTATCATGACACATGACGTCATAGATGACGTCATCATGACCTATGACGTCATAGATGACGTCATCATGACTTATGACGTCATAGATGATATGATCATGACCTATGACGTCATAGATGGCGTCATCATGATATATGACGTCATAGATTACATTATCAAATCACATGATGTCTTAGGTTATATTACAATGTTATATGATGTTATAATGACACAATGTTGTTATAATGACACAATGATGTTATAGATGCTAGTATCATGACACATGACGTCATAGATGACGTCATCATGACCTATGACGTCATAGATGACGTCATCATGACTTATGACGTCATAGATGACGTCATCATGATATATGACGTCATTTATTACATTATCATGTCACTTAATGTCTTAGGTCACATTACCATGTTATATGATGTTATAATGACACAATGTTGTTATAAATGACATTATCATGACATATGACGTCATAGATGACGTCATCATGACATATGACGTCATTTATTACATTATCATGTCACTTAATGTCTTAGGTTATATTACCATGTTATATGATGTTTTAATGACACAATGTTGTTATAAATGACATTATCATGACATATGACGTCATAGATGACGTCATCATGACCTATGACGTCATAGATGATATGATCATGACCTATGACGTCATAGATGGCGTCATCATGATATATGACGTCATAGATTACATTATCAAATCACATGATGTCTTAGGTTATATTACAATGTTTTATGATGTTATAATGACACAATGTTGTTATAATGACACAATGATGTTATAGATGCTAGTATCATGACACATGACGTCATAGATAACGTCATCATGACCTATGACGTCATAGATGACGTCATCATGACTTATGACGTCATAGATGACGTCATCATGATATATGACGTCATTTATTACATTATCATGTCACTTATTGTCTTAGGTCACATTACCATGTTATATGATGTTATAATGACACAATGTTGTTATAAATGACATTATCATGACATATGACGTCATATATTACATTATCAAGTCACATGATGTCTTAGGTTATATTACAATGTTATATGATGTTATAATGACACAATGTTGTTATAATGACACAATGATGTTATAGATGCTAGTAACATGACACATGACGTCATAGATGACGTCATCATGACCTATGACATCATAGATGACGTCATCATGACAAATGACGTTATATATTACATTATCTAGTCACATGATGTCTTAGGTAATATTACAATGTTATATGATGTTATAATGACACAATGTTGTTATAATGACACAATAATGTTATAGCTGACATTATCATGACCTATGACGTCATAGATGACGTCAGCATGACCTATGACATCATAGATGACGTCATCATGACATATGACGTCATATATTACATTATCAAGTCACATGATGTCTTAGGTTATATTACAATGTTATATGATGTTATAATGACACAATGTTGTTATAATGACACAATGATGTTATAGATGATATTATCATGACACATGACGTCATCATAACCTATGACGTCATAGATGACGTCATCATGACATATGACGTCATATATGACGTCATCATGACATATGACGTCATAGATTACATTATCAAATCACATGATGTCTTAGGTTATATTACAATGTTATATGATGTTATAATGACACAATGTTGTTATAATGACACAATGATGTTATAGATGCTAGTATCATGACACATGACGTCATAGATGACGTCATCATGACCTATGACGTCATAGATGACGTCATCATGACTTATGACGTCATAGATGACGTCATCATGACTTATGACGTCATAGATGACGTCATCATGACCTATGACGTCATAGATGACGTCATCATGACCTATGACGTCATAGATGACGTCATCATGACATATGACGTCATATATTGCATTATCAAGTCACAGGATGTCTTAGGTTATATTACACTGTTATATGATGTTATAATGACACAATGTTGTTATAATGACACAATATTGTTATAGATGATATTATCATGACACATGACGTCATCATAACCTATGACGTCATAGATGACGTCATCATGACATATGACGTCATAGATGACGTCATCATGAACTATGACGTCATAGATACCGTCATCATGACATATGACGTCATATATTACATTATCAAGTCACTTAATGTCTTAGGTTATATTACCATGTTATATGATGTTATAATGACACAATGTTGTTATAATGACACAATGATGTTATAGATGCTAGTATCATGACACATGACGTCATAGATGACGTCATCATAACCTATGACGTCATAGATGACGTCATCATGACCTATGACGTCATAGATGACGTAATCATGACCTATGACGTCATAAATGGCGTCATCATGATATATGACGTCATATAATTACATTATCAAGTCACATGATGTCTTAGGTTATATTACAATGTTATATGATGTTATAATGACACAATGTTGTTATAATGACACAATGATGTTATAGATGATATTATCATGACACATGACGTCATCATAACCTATGACGTCATAGATGACGTCATCATGACATATGACGTCATATATGACGTCATCATGACATATGACGTCATAGATTACATTATCAAATCACATGATGTCTTAGGTTATATTACAATGTTATATGACGTTATAATGACACAATGTTGTTATAATGACACAATGATGTTATAGATCCTAGTATCATGACACATGACGTCATAGATGACGTCATCATGACATATGACGTCATTTATTACATTATCATGTCACTTAATGTCTTAGGTTATATTACCATGTTATATGATGTTTTAATGACACAATGTTGTTATAAATGACATTATCATGACCTATGACGTCATAGATGACGTCATCATGACCTATGACGTCATAGATGACGTTATCATGAATTATGACGTCATAGATGACGTCATCATGACATATGACGTCATTTATTACATTATCATGTCACTTAATGTCTTAGGTCACATTACCATGTTATATGATGTTATAATGACACAATGTTGTTATAAATGACATTATCATGACCTATGACGTCATAGATGACGTCATCATGACCTATGACGTCATAGATGACGTCATCATGACCTATGACGTCATAGATGACGTCACTATGACATATGACGTCATTTATTACATTATCATGTCACTTAATGTCTTAGGTTATATTACCATGTTATATGATGTTTTAATGACACAATGTTGTTATAAATGACATTATCATGACATATGACGTCATAGATGACGTCATCATGACCTATGACGTCATAGATGACGTCATCATGATCTATGACGTCATAGATGACGTCATCATTACATATGACGTCATATATTACATTATCAAGTCACATGATGTCTTAGGTTATATTACCATGTTATATGATGTTTTAATGACACAATGTTGTTATAAATGACATTATCATGACATATGACGTCATAGATGACGTCATCATGACCTATGACGTCATAGATGATATGATCATGACCTATGACGTCATAGATGGCGTCATCATGATATATGACGTCATAGATTACATTATCAAATCACATGATGTCTTAGGTTATATTACAATGTTATATGATGTTAGAATGACACAATGTTGTTATAATGACACAATGATGTTATAGATGCTAGTATCATGACACATGACGTCATAGATGACGTCATCATGACCTATGACGTCATAGATGACGTCATCATGACTTATGACGTCATAGATGACGTCATCATGATATATGACGTCATTTATTAGATTATCATGTCACTTAATGTCTTAGGTCACATTACCATGTTATATGATGTTATAATGACACAATGTTGTTATAAATGACATTATCATGACATATGACGTCATATATTACATTATCAAGTCACATGATGTCTTAGGTTATATTACAATGTTATATGATGTTATAATGACACAATGTTGTTATAATGACACAATGATGTTATAGATGCTAGTAACATGACACATGACGTCATAGATGACGTCATCATGACCTATGACGTCATAGATGACGTCATCATGACAAATGACGTTATATATTACATTATCTAGTCACATGATGTCTTAGGTAATATTACAATGTTATATGATGTTATAATGACACAATGTTGTTATAATGACACAATAATGTTATAGCTGACATTATCATGACCTATGACGTCATAGATGACGTCAGCATGACCTATGACATCATAGATGACGTCATCATGATCTATGACGTCATAGATGACGTCATCATTACATATGACGTCATATATTACATTATCAAGTCACATGATGTCTTAGGTTATATTACCATGTTATATGATGTTTTAATGACACAATGTTGTTATAAATGACATTATCATGACATATGACGTCATAGATGACGTCATCATGACCTATGACGTCATAGATGATATGATCATGACCTATGACGTCATAGATGGCGTCATCATGATATATGACGTCATAGATTACATTATCAAATCACATGATGTCTTAGGTTATATTACAATGTTATATGATGTTATAATGACACAATGTTGTTATAATGACACAATGATGTTATAGATGCTAGTATCATGACACATGACGTCATAGATGACGTCATCATGACCTATGACGTCATAGATGACGTCATCATGACTTATGACGTCATAGATGACGTCATCATGATATATGACGTCATTTATTAGATTATCATGTCACTTAATGTCTTAGGTCACATTACCATGTTATATGATGTTATAATGACACAATGTTGTTATAAATGACATTATCATGACATATGACGTCATATATTACATTATCAAGTCACATGATGTCTTAGGTTATATTACAATGTTATATGATGTTATAATGACACAATGTTGTTATAATGACACAATGATGTTATAGATGCTAGTAACATGACACATGACGTCATAGATGACGTCATCATGACCTATGACGTCATAGATGACGTCATCATGACAAATGACGTTATATATTACATTATCTAGTCACATGATGTCTTAGGTAATATTACAATGTTATATGATGTTATAATGACACAATGTTGTTATAATGACACAATAATGTTATAGCTGACATTATCATGACCTATGACGTCATAGATGACGTCAGCATGACCTATGACATCATAGATGACGTCATCATGACATATGACGTCATATATTACATTATCAAGTCACATGATGTCTTAGGTTATATTACAATGTTATATGATGTTATAATGACACAATGTTGTTATAATGACACAATGATGTTATAGATGATATTATCATGACACATGACGTCATCATAACCTATGACGTCATAGATGACGTTATCATGACATATGACGTCATATATGACGTCATCATGACATATGACGTCATAGATTACATTATCAAATCACATGATGTCTTAGGTTATATTACAATGTTATATGATGTTATAATGACACAATGTTGTTATAATGACACAATGATGTTATAGATGCTAGTATCATGACACATGACGTCATAGATGACGTCATCATGACCTATGACGTCATAGATGACGTCATCATGACTTATGACGTCATAGATGACGTCATCATGACATATGACGTCATATATTACATTATCAAGTCACATGATGTCTTAGGTTATATTACAATGTTATATGATGTTATAATGACACAATGTTGTTATAATGACACAATGATGTTATAGATGCTAGTATCATGACACATGACGTCATAGATGACGTCATCATGACCTATGACGTCATATATGACGTCATCATGACATATGACGTCATATATGACATTATCATGTCACTTAATGTCTTAGGTCACATTACCATGTTATATGATGTTATAATGACACAATGTTGTTATAAATGACATTATCATGACCTATGACGTCATAGATGACGTCATCATGACCTATGACGTCATAGATGACGTCATCATGACATATGACGTCATATATTACATTATCAAGTCACATGATGTCTTAGGTTATATTACACTGTTATATGATGTTATAATGACACAATGTTGTTTTAATGACACAATATTGTTATAGATGATATTATCATGACACATGACGTCATCATAACCTATGACGTCATAGATGACGTCATCATGACATATGACGTCATATATTACATTATCAAGTCACATGATGTCTTAGGTTATATTACACTGTTATATGATGTTATAATGACACAATGTTGTTTTAATGACACAATATTGTTATAGATGATATTATCATGACACATGACGTCATCATGAACTATGACGTCATAGATAACGTCATCATGACATATGACGTCATATATTACATTATCAAGTCACTTAATGTCTTAGGTTATATTACCATGTTATATGATGTTATAATGACACAATGTTGTTATAATGACACAATGATGTTATAGATGCTAGTATCATGACACATGACGTCATAGATGACGTCACATCATGACCTATGACGTCATAGATGACGTCATCATGACCTATGACGTCATAGATGACGTAATCATGACCTATGACGTCATGAATGGCGTCATCATGATATATGACGTCATATAATTACATTATCAAGTCACAATATGTCTTAGGTTATATTACAATGTTATATGATGTTATAATGACACAATGTTGTTATAATGACACAATGATGTTATAGATGATATTATCATGACACATGACGTCATCATAACCTATGACGTCATAGATGACGTCATCATGACATATGACGTCATATATGACGTCATCATGACATATGACGTCATAGATTACATTATCAAATCACATGATCTCTTAGGTTATATTACAATGTTATATGATGTTATAATGACACAATGTTGTTATAATGACACAATGATGTTATAGATGCTAGTATCATGACACATGACGTCATAGATGACGTCATCATGACCTATGACGTCATAGATGACGTCATCATGACTTATGACGTCATAGATGACGTCATCATGACCTATGACGTCATAGATGACGTCATCATGACTTATGACGTCATAGATGACGTCATCATGATATATGACGTCATATATGATGTCATCATGACATATGACGTCATATATGACATTATCATGTCACTTAATGTCTTAGGTCACATTACCATGTTATATGATGTTATAATGACACAATGTTGTTATAAATGACATTATCATGACCTATGACGTCATAGATGACGTCATCATGACCTATGACGTCATAGATGACGTCATCATGACATATGACGTCATATATTGCATTATCAAGTCACATGATGTCTTAGGTTATATTACACTGTTATATGATGTTATAATGACACAATGTTGTTATAATGACACAATATTGTTATAGATGATATTATCATGACACATGACGTCATCATAACCTATGACGTCATAGATGACGTCATCATGACATATGACGTCATAGATGACGTCATCATGAACTATGACGTCATAGATAACGTCATCATGACATATGACGTCATATATTACATTATCAAGTCACTTAATGTCTTAGGTTATATTACCATGTTATATGATGTTATAATGACACAATGTTGTTATAATGACACAATGATGTTATAGATGCTAGTATCATGACACATGACGTCATAGATGACGTCATCATAACCTATGACGTCATAGATGACGTCATCATGACCTATGACGTCATAGATGACGTAATCATGACCTATGACGTCATAAATGGCGTCATCATGATATATGACGTCATATAATTACATTATCAAGTCACATGATGTCTTAGGTTATATTACAATGTTATATGATGTTATAATGACACAATGTTATTATAATGACACAATGATGTTATAGATGATATTATCATGACACATGACGTCATCATAACCTATGACGTCATAGATGACGTCATCATGACATATGACGTCATATATGACGTCATCATGACATATGACGTCATAGATTACATTATCAAATCACATGATGTCTGAGGTTATATTACAATGTTATATGATGTTATAATGACACAATGTTGTTATAATGACACAATGATGTTATAGATCCTAGTATCATGACACATGACGTCATAGATGACGTCATCATGACATATGACGTCATTTATTACATTATCATGTCACTTAATGTCTTAGGTTATATTACCATGTTATATGATGTTTTAATGACACAATGTTGTTATAAATGACATTATCATGACCTATGACGTCATAGATGACGTCATCATGACCTATGACGTCATAGATGACGTTATCATGAATTATGACGTCATAGATGACGTCATCATGACATATGACGTCATTTATTACATTATCATGTCACTTAATGTCTTAGGTCACATTACCATGTTATATGATGTTATAATGACACAATGTTGTTATAAATGACGTCATCATGACCTATGACGTCATAGATGATGTCATCATGACCTATGACGTCATAGATGACGTCATCATGACCTATGACGTCATAGATGACGTCACTATGACATATGACGTCGTTTATTACATTATCATGTCACTTAATGTCTTAGGTTATATTACCATGTTATATGATGTTTTAATGACACAATGTTGTTATAAATGACATTATCATGACATATGACGTCATAGATGACGTCATCATGACCTATGACGTCATAGATGACGTCATCATGATCTATGACGTCATAGATGACGTCATCATGACATATGACGTCATATATTACATTATCATGTCACTTAATGTCTTAGGTTATATTAACATGTTATATGATGTTATAATGACACAATGTTGTTTTAATGACACAATGTTGTTATAAATGACATTATCATGACCTATGACGTCATAGATGACGTCAGCATGACCTATGACGTCATGGATGACGTCATCATGACATATGACGTTATATATTACATTATCTAGTCACATGATGTCTTAGGTTATATTACAATGTTATATGATGTTATAATGACACAATGTTATTAGAATGACACAATAATGTTATTGATGACATTATCATGACCTATGACGTCATAGATGACGTCATCATGACCTATGACGTCATAGATGACGTCATCATGACCTATGACGTCATAGATGACGTAATCATGACCTATGACGTCATAGATGGCATCGTCATGACATATGACGTCATATATTACATTATCAAGTCACATGATGTCTTAGGTTATATTACAATGTTATATGATGTTATAATGACACAATGTTGTTATAATGACACAATGATGTTATAAAAGATATTATCATGACACATGACGTCATCATAACATATGACGTCATAGATGACGTCATCATGACATATGACGTCATAGATGACGTCATCATGACATATGACGTCATAGATTACATTATAAAATCACATGATGTCTTAGGTTATATTACAATGTTATATGATGTTATAATGACACAATGTTGTTATAATGACACAATGATGTTATAGATGCTAGTATCATGACACATGACGTCATAGATGACGTCATCATAACATATGACGTCATAGATGACATTATCATGACCTATGACGTCATAGATGACGTCATCATGACATATGACGTCATAGATGACGTCATCATGACATATGACGTCATAGATTACATTATAAAATCACATGATGTCTTAGGTTATATTACAATGTTATATGATGTTATAATGACACAATGTTGTTATAATGACACAATGTTGTTATAATGACACAATGATGTTATAGATGCTAGTATCATGACACATGACGTCATAGATGACGTCATCATGACATATGACGTCATATATTACATTATCAAGTCACATGATGTCTTAGGTTATATTACCATGTTATATGAGGTTATAAGGACACAATGTTGTTATAAATGACACAATGATGTTATAGATGCTAGTATCATGACACATGACGTCATAGATGACGTCATCATGACTTATGACGTCATAGATGACGTCATTATGATATATGACGTCATATATTACATTATCAAGTCACATGATGTCTTAGGTTATATTACAATGTTATATGATGTTATAATGACACAATGTTGTTATAATGACACAATGATGTTATAGATGATATTATCATGACACATGACGTCATCATAACATATGACTTCATAGATGACGTCATCATGACATATGACGTCATATATGACGTCATCATGACATATGACGTCATAGATTACATTTTCAAATCACATGATGTCTTAGGTTATATTACAATGTTATATGATGTTATAATGACACAATGTTGTTATAATGACACAATGATGTTATAGATGCTAGTATCATGACACATGACGTCATAGATGACGTCATCATGACCTATGACGTCATAGATAACGTCATCATGACATATGACGTCATTTATGACATTATCATGTCACTTAATGTCTTAGGTTATATTACCATGTTATATGATGTTATAATGACACAATGTTGTTATAATGACTCAATGATGTTATAGATGCTAGTAACATGACACATGACGTCATAGATGACGTCATCATGACCTATGACGTCATAGATGACGTCATCATGACAAATGACGTTATATATTACATTATCTAGTCAAATGATGTCTTAGGCTATATTATAATGTTATATGATGTTATAATGACACAATGTTGTTATAATGACACAATAATGTTATAGATGACATTATCATGACCTATGACGTCATAGATGACGTCAGCATGACCTATGACATCATAGATGACGTCATCATGACATATGACGTCATATATTACATTATCAAGTCACATGATGTCTTAGGTTATATTACAATGTTATATGATGTTATAATGACACAATGTTGTTAAAAATGACATTTTCATGACCTATGACGTCATAGATGACGTCATCATGACCTATGACGTCATAGATGACGTCACCATGATATATGACGTCATATATGACGTCATCATGACATATGACGTCATATATGACATTATCATGTCACTTAATGTCTTAGGTTATATAACTATTTTATATGATGTTATAATGACACAATGTTATTAGAATGACACAATGATGTTATACATGATATTATTATGACACATGCTGTCATAGATGACGTCATCATGACCTATGACGTCATAGATGACGTTATCATGACAAATGACGTCATATATTACATTATCATGTCACTTAATGTCTTAGGTTATATTACCATGTTATATGATGTTATAATGACACAATGTTGTTATAAATGACATTATCATGACCTATAACGTCATAGATGACGTCATCATGATATATGACGTCATATATTACATTATCAAGTCACATGTCTTAGGTTATATTACAATGTTATATGATGTTTTAATGACACAATATTGTTAGAATGACACAATGATGTTATAGATGATATTATCATGACACATGACGTCATCATAACCAATGACGTCATAGATGACGTCATCATGACATATGACATCATATATGACATCATCATGACATATGACGTCATAGATTACATTATCAAGTCACATGATGTCTTAAGTTATATTATAATGTTATATGATGTTATAATGACACAATGTTGTTATAAATGACATTATCATGACCTATGACGTCATAGATGACGTCATCATGACCTATGACGACATAGATGACGTCATCATGACACATGACGTCATATATGACATTATCATGTCACTTAATGTCTTAGGTTATATTACCATGTTATATGATGTTATAATGACACAATGTTGTTAGAATGACACAATGATGTTATACATGATATTATCTTTACACATGCTGTCATAGATGACGTCATCATGACATATGACGTCACATATTACATTATCAAGTCACTTGATGTCATAGGGTATAATACCATGTTATATGATGTTATAATGACACGATGATGTTATAGATGATAGTATCATGACACATGACGTCATAGATGACGTCTACATGAACTATGACGTCATAGATAACGTCATCATGACATATGACGTCAAATATTACATTATAAAGTCACCTAATGTCTTAGGTTATATTACCATGTTATATGATGTTATAATGACACAATGTTGTTATAATGACACAATGATGTTATAGATGATATTATCATGACACATGACGTCATCATAACCTATGACATCATAGATGAAGTCATCATGACATATGACGTCATATATGACGTCATCATGACATATGACGTCATAGATTACATCATCAAATCACATGATGTCTTAGGTTATATTACAATGTTATATGATGTTATAATGACACAATGTTGTTATAATGACACAATGATGTTATAGATGCTAGTATCATGACACATGACGTCATAGATGACGTCATCATGACCTATGACGTCATAGATGACGTCATCATGACTTATGATGTCATAGATGACGTCATCATGACATATGACGTCATATATTACATTATCAAGTCACATGATGTCTTAGGTTATATTACAATGTTATATGATGTTATAATGACACAATGTTGTTATAATGACACAATGATGTTATAGATGCTAGTATCATGACACATGACGTCATAGATGACGTCATCATGACCTATGACGTCATATATGACGTCATCATGACATATGACGTCATATATGACATTATCATGTCACTTAATGTCTTAGGTCACATTACCATGTTATATGATGTTATAATGACACAATGTTGTTATAAATGACATTATCATGACCTATGACGTCATAGATGACGTCATCATGACCTATGACGTCATAGATGACGTCATCATGACATATGACGTCATATATTACATTATCAAGTCACATGATGTCTTAGGTTATATTACACTGTTATATGATGTTATAATGACACAATGTTGTTATAATGACACAATATTGTTATAGATGATATTATCATGACACATGACGTCATCATAACCTATGACGTCATAGATGACGTCATCATGACATATGACGTCATAGATGACGTCATCATAACCTATGACGTCATAGATGACGTCATCATGACATATGACGTCATAGATGACGTCATCATGAACTATGACGTCATAGATAACGTCATCATGACATATGACGTCATATATTACATTATCAAGTCACTTAATGTCTTAGGTTATATTACCATGTTATATGATGTTATAATGACACAATGTTGTTATAATGACACAATGATGTTATAGATGCTAGTATCATGACACATGACGTCATAGATGACGTCACATCATGACCTATGACGTCATAGATGACGTCATCATGACCTATGACGTCATAGATGACGTAATCATGACCTATGACGTCATGAATGGCGTCATCATGATATATGACGTCATATAATTACATTATCAAGTCACAATATGTCTTAGGTTATATTACAATGTTATATGATGTTATAATGACACAATGTTGTTATAAATGACATTATCATGACCTATGACGTCATAGATGACGTCATCATGACCTATGACGACATAGATGACGTCATCATGACACATGACGTCATATATGACATTATCATGTCACTTAATGTCTTAGGTTATATTACCATGTTATATGATGTTATAATGACACAATGTTGTTAGAATGACACAATGATGTTATACATGATATTATCTTTACACATGCTGTCATAGATGACGTCATCATGACATATGACGTCACATATTACATTATCAAGTCACTTGATGTCATAGGGTATAATACCATGTTATATGATGTTATAATGACACGATGATGTTATAGATGATAGTATCATGACACATGACGTCATAGATGACGTCTACATGAACTATGACGTCATAGATAACGTCATCATGACATATGACGTCAAATATTCCATTATAAAGTCACCTAATGTCTTAGGTTATATTACCATGTTATATGATGTTATAATGACACAATGTTGTTATAATGACACAATGATGTTACAGATATTATTATCATGACACATGACGTCATAGATGACGTCATCATGACCTATGACGTCATAGATGACGTCATCATGACCTATGACGTCATAGATAACGTAATCATGACCTATGACGTCATAGATAGAATCATCATGATATATGACGTCATATATTACATTATCTAGTCACATGATGTCTTAGGTAATATTACAATGTTATATGATGTTATAATGACACAATGTTGTTATAATGACACAATAATGTTATAGCTGACATTATCATGACCTATGACGTCATAGATGACGTCAGCATGACCTATGACATCATAGATGACGTCATCATGACATATGACGTCATATATTACATTATCAAGTCACATGATGTCTTAGGTTATATTACAATGTTATATGATGTTATAATGACACAATGTTGTTATAATGACACAATGATGTTATAGATGATATTATCATGACACATGACGTCATCATAACCTATGACGTCATAGATGACGTCATCATGACATATGACGTCATATATGACGTCATCATGACATATGACGTCATAGATTACATTATCAAATCACATGATGTCTTAGGTTATATTACAATGTTATATGATGTTATAATGACACAATGTTGTTATAATGACACAATGATGTTATAGATGCTAGTATCATGACACATGACGTCATAGATGACGTCATCATGACCTATGACGTCATAGATGACGTCATCATGACTTATGACGTCATAGATGACGTCATCATGACATATGACGTCATATATTACATTATCAAGTCACATGATGTCTTAGGTTATATTACAATGTTATATGATGTTATAATGACACAATGTTGTTATAATGACACAATGATGTTATAGATGCTAGTATCATGACACATGACGTCATAGATGACGTCATCATGACCTATGACGTCATATATGACGTCATCATGACATATGACGTCATATATGACATTATCATGTCACTTAATGTCTTAGGTCACATTACCATGTTATATGATGTTATAATGACACAATGTTGTTATAAATGACATTATCATGACCTATGACGTCATAGATGACGTCATCATGACCTATGACGTCATAGATGACGTCATCATGACATATGACGTCATATATTACATTATCAAGTCACATGATGTCTTAGGTTATATTACACTGTTATATGATGTTATAATGACACAATGTTGTTATAATGACACAATATTGTTATAGATGATATTATCATGACACATGACGTCATCATAACCTATGACGTCATAGATGACGTCATCATAACATATGACGTCATAGATGACGTCATCATAACCTATGACGTCATAGATGACGTCATCATGACATATGACGTCATAGATGACGTCATCATGAACTATGACGTCATAGATAACGTCATCATGACATATGACGTCATATATTACATTATCAAGTCACTTAATGTCTTAGGTTATATTACCATGTTATATGATGTTATAATGACACAATGTTGTTATAATGACACAATGATGTTATAGATGCTAGTATCATGACACATGACGTCATAGATGACGTCACATCATGACCTATGACGTCATAGATGACGTCATCATGACCTATGACGTCATAGATGACGTAATCATGACCTATGACGTCATGAATGGCGTCATCATGATATATGACGTCATATAATTACATTATCAATCACAATATGTCTTAGGTTATATTACAATGTTATATGATGTTATAATGACACAATGTTGTTATAATGACACAATGATGTTATAGATGATATTATCATGACACATGACGTCATCATAACCTATGACGTCATAGATGACGTCATCATGACATATGACGTCATATATGACGTCATCATGACATATGACGTCATAGATTACATTATCAAATCACATGATCTCTTAGGTTATATTACAATGTTATATGATGTTATAATGACACAATGTTGTTATAATGACACAATGATGTTATAGATGCTAGTATCATGACACATGACGTCATAGATGACGTCATCATGACCTATGACGTCATAGATGACGTCATCATGACTTAGACGTCATAGATGACGTCATCATGACCTATGACGTCATAGATGACGTCATCATGACTTATGACGTCATAGATGACGTCATCATGATATATGACGTCATATATGACGTCATCATGACATATGACGTCATATATGACATTATCATGTCACTTAATGTCTTAGGTCACATTACCATGTTATATGATGTTATAATGACACAATGTTGTTATAAATGACATTATCATGACCTATGACGTCATAGATGACGTCATCATGACCTATGACGTCATAGATGACGTCATCATGACATATGACGTCATATATTACATTATCAAGTCACATGATGTCTTAGGTTATATTACAATGTTATATGATGTTATAATGACACAATGTTGTTATAATGACACAATATTGTTATAGATGATATTATCATGATACATGACGTCATCATAACCTATGACGTCATAGATGACGTCATCATGACCTATGACGTCATAGATGACGTCATCATGACATATGACGTCATATATGACGTCATCATGACATATGACGTCATAGATTACATTATCAAGTCACATGATGTCTTAGGTTATATTATAATGTTATATGATGTTATAATGACACAATGTTGTTATAATGACACAATGATGTTATAGATGCTAGTTTCATGACACATGACGTCATAGATGACGTCATCATGACCTATGACGTCATAGATGACGTCATCATGACCTATGACGTCATAGATGACGTCATCATGATATATGACGTCATATATTACATTATCAAGTCACATGATGTCTTAGGTTATATTACAATGTTATATGATGTTATAATGACACAATGTTGTTATAATGACACAATGATGTTATAGATGATATTATCATGACACATGACGTCATCATAACCTATGACGTCATAGATGACGTCATCATGACATATGACGTCATATATGACGTCATCATGACATATGACGTCATAGATTACATTATCAAATCACATGATGTCTGAGTTATATTACAATGTTATATGATGTTAAATGACACAATGTTGTTATAATGACACAATGATGTTATAGATCCTAGTATCATGACACATGACGTCATAGATGTAGTCATCATGACATATGACGTCATTTATTACATTATCATGTCACTTAATGTCTTAGGTTATATTACCATGTTATATGATGTTTAATGACAATGTGTTATACATTATCATGACCTATGACGTCATAGATGACGTCATCATGATATCGTCATAGATGACGTTATCATGAATATGACGTCATAGATGACAGTTCATCATATGACGTCATTTATTACATTATCATGTCACTTAACTAGTCACATCCACTTTATAATGTTTAATGACACAATGTTGTTATAAATGACGTCATCATGACCTATGACGTCATAGATGAGTCATCATGACCTATGAGTCATAGATGACGTCATCATGACCTATGACGTCATAGATGACGTCCTACATATGACGTCGTTATTACATTATCATGTCACTTAATGTCTTAGGTTATATTACCATGTTATGATGTTTTAATGACACAATGTTGTTTATAAATGACATTATCTTGACTATAGATGACGTCATCATGACCTATGACGTCATAGATGACGTCATCATGGATCTATGAC
>BNCR01000585.1:0-20498 GCA_014656515.1 Oryzias celebensis
AAGGACTGAAGGACTGAAGGACTGAAGGACTGAAGGACTGAAGGACTGAAGGACTGAAGGACTTGAAGGACTGAAGGACTGAAGGACTGAAGGACTGAAGGACTGAAGGACTGAAGGACTGAAGGACTGAAGGACTGAAGGACTGAAGGACTGAGGACTGAAGGACTGAAGGACTGAGGACTGAAGGACTGAAGGACTGAAGGACTGAAGGACTGAAGGACTGAAGGACTGAAGGACTGAAGGACTGAAGGACTGAAGGACTGAAGGACTGAAGGACTGAAAGGACTGAAGGACTGAAGGACTGAAGGACTGAAGGACTGAAGGACTGAAGGACTGAAGGACTGAAGGACTGAAGGACTGAAGGACTGAAGGACTGAAGGACTGAAGGACTGAAGGACTGAAGGACTGAAGGACTGAAGGACTGAAGGACTGAACGGACTGAAGGACTGAAGGACTGAAGGACTGAAGGACTGAAGGACTGAAGGACTGAAGGACTGAAAGGACTGAAGGACTGAAGGACTGAAGGAGGGACTGAAGGACTGAAGGACTGAAGGACTGAAGGACTGAAGGACTGAAGGACTGAAGGACTGAAGGACTGAAGGACTGAAGGACTGAAGGACTGAAGGACTGAAGGACTGAAGGACTGAAAGGACTGAAGGACTGAAGGACTGAAGGACTGAAGGACTGAAGGACTGAAGGACTGAAGGACTGAAGGACTGAAGGACTGAAGGACTGAAGGACTGAAGGACTGAAGGACTGAAGGACTGAAGGACTGAAGGACTGAAGGACTGAAGGACTGAAAGGACTGAAGGACTGAAGGACTGAAGGACTGAAGGGACTGAAGGACTGAAGGACTGAAGGACTGAAGGACTGAAGGACTGAAGGACTGAAGGACTGAAGGACTGAAGGACTGAAGGACTGAAGGACCTGAAGGACTGAAGGACTGAAGGACTGAAGGACTGAAGGACTGAAGGACTGAAGGACTGAAGGACTGAGGCTAAGGACTGAAGGACTGAAGGACTGAAGGACTGAAGGACTGAAGGACTGAAGGACTGAAGGACTGAAGGACTGAAGGACTGAAGGACTGAAGGACTGAAGGACTGAAGGAACTGAAGGACTGAAGGACTGAAGGACTGAAGGACTGAAGGACTGAAGGACTGAAGGACTGAAGGACTGAAGGACTGAAGGACTGAAGGACTGAAGGACTGAAGGACTGAAGGACTGAAGGACTGAAGGACTGAAGGACTGAAGGACTGAAGGACTGAAGGACTGAAGGACTGAAAGGACTGAAGGACTGAAGGACTGAAGGACTGAAGGACTGAAGGACTGAAGGACTGAAGGACTGAAGGACTGAAGACTGAAGGACTGAAGGACTGAAGGACTGAAGGACTGAAGGACTGAAGGACTGAAGGACTGAAGGACTGAAGGACTGAAGGACTGAAGGACTGAAGGACTGAAGGACTGAAGGACTGAAGGACTGAAGGACTGAAGGACTGAAGGACTGAAGGACTGAAGGACTGAAGGACTGAAGGACTGAAGGACTGAAGGACTGAAGGACTGAAGGACTGAAGGACTGAGGACTGAAGACTGAAGGACTGAAAGGACTGAAGGACTGAAGGACTGAAGGACTGAAGGACTGAAGGACTGAAGGACTGAAGGACTGAAGGACTGAAGGACTGAAGGACTGAAGGACTGAAGGACTGAAGGACTGAAGGACTGAAGGACTGAAGGACTGAAGGACTGAAGGACTGAAGGACTGAAGGACTGAAGGACTGAAGGACTGAAGGACTGAAGGACTGAAGGACTGAAGGACTGAAGGACTGAAGGACTGAAGGACTGAAGGACTGAAGGACTGAAGGACTGAAGGACTGAAGGACTGAAGGACTGAAGGACTGAAGGACTGAAGGACTGAAGGACTGAAGGACTGAAGGACTGAAGGACTGAAGGACTGAAGGACTGAAGGACTGAAGGACTGAAGGACTGAAAGGACTGAAGGACTGAAGGACTGAAGGACGAGGACTGAAGGACTGAAGGACTGAAGGACTGAAGGACTGAAGGACTGAAGGACTGAAGGACTGAAGGACTGAAGGACTTGAAGGACTGAAGGACTGAAGGACTGAAGGACTGAAGGACTGAAGGACTGAAGGACTGAAGGACTGAAGGACTGAAAGGACTGAAGGACTGAAGGACTGAAGGACTGAAGGACTGAAGGACTGAAGGACTGAAGGACTGAAGGACTGAAGGACTGAAGGACTGAAGGACTGAAGGACTGAAGGACTGAAAGGACTGAAGGACTGAAGGACTGAAGGACTGAAGGACTGAAGGACTGAAGGACTGAAGGACTGAAGGACTGAAGGACTGAAGGACTGAAGGACTGAAGGACTGAAGGACTGAAGGACTGAAGGACTGAAGGACTGAAGGACTGAAGGACTGAAGGACTGAAGGACTGAAGGACTGAAGGACTGAAGGACTGAAGGACTGAAGGACTGAAGGACTGAAGGACTGAAGGACTGAAGGACTGAAGGACTGAAGGACTGAAGCGAACTGAAGGACTGAAGGACTGAAGGACTGAAGGACTGAAGGACTGAAGGACTGAAGGACTGAAGGACTGAAGGACTGAAGGACTGAAGGACTGAAGGACTGAAGGACTGAAGGACTGAAGGACTGAAGGACTGAAGGACTGAAGGACTGAAGGACTGAAGGACTGAAGGACTGAAGGACTGAAGGACTGAAGGACTGAAGGACTGAAGGACTGAAGGACTGAAGGACTGAAGGACTGAAGGACTGAAGGACTGAAGGACTGAAGGACTGAAGGACTGAAGGACTGAAGGACTGAAGGACTGAAGGACTGAAAGGACTGAAGGACTGAAGGACTGAAGGACTGAAGGACTGAAGGACTGAAGGACTGAAGGACTGAAGGACTGAAGGACTGAAGGACTGAAGGACTGAAGGACTGAAGGACTGAAGGACTGAAGGACTGAAGGACTGAAGGACTGAAGGACTGAAGGACTGAAGGACTGAAGGACTGAAGGACTGAAGGACTGAAGGACTGAAGGACTGAAGGACTGAAGGACTGAAGGACTGAAGGACTGAAGGACTGAAGGACTGAAGGACTGAAAGGACTGAAGGACTGAAGGACTGAAGGACTGAAGGACTGAAGGACTGAAGGACTGAAGGACTGAAGGACTGAAGGACTGAAGGACTGAAGGACTGAAGGACTGAAGGACTGAAGGACTGAAGGACTGAAGGACTGAAGGACTGAAGGACTGAAGGACTGAAGGACTGAAGGACTGAAGGACTGAAGGACTGAAGGACTGAAGGACTGAAGGACTGAAGGACTGAAGGACTGAAGGACTGAAGGACTGAAGGACTGAAGGACTGAAGGACTGAAAGGACTGAAGGACTGAAGGACTGAAGGACTGAAGGACTGAAGGACTGAAGGACTGAAGGACTGAAGGACTGAAGGACTGAAGGACTGAAGGACTGAAGGACTGAAGGACTGAAGGACTGAAGGACTGAAGGACTGAAGGACTGAAGGACTGAAGGACTGAAGGACTGAAGGACTGAAGGACTGAAGGACTGAAGGACTGAAGGACTGAAGGACTGAAGGACTGAAGGACTGAAGGACTGAAGGACTGAAGGACTGAAGGACTGAAGGACTGAAGGACTGAAGGACTGAAGGACTGAAGGACTGAAGGACTGAAGGACTGAAGGACTGAAGGACTGAAGGAACTGAAAGGACTGAAGGACTGAAGGACTGAAGGACTGAAGGACTGAAGGACTGAAGGACTGAAGGACTGAAGGACTGAAGGACTGAAGGACTGAAGGACTGAAGGACTGAAGGACTGAAGGACTGAAGGACTGAAGGACTGAAGGACTGAAGGACTGAAGGACTGAAGGACTGAAGGACTGAAGGACTGAAGGACTGAAGGACTGAAGGACTGAAGGACTGAAGGACTGAAGGACTGAAGGACTGAAGGACTGAAGGACTGAAGGACTGAAGGACTGAAGGACTGAAGGACTGAAGGACTGAAGGACTGAAGGACTGAAGGACTGAAGGACTGAAGGACTGAAGGACTGAAGGACTGAAGGACTGAAGGACTGAAGGACTGAAGGACTGAAGGACTGAAGGACTGAAGGACTGAAGGACTGAAGGACTGAAGGACTGAAGGACTGAAGGACTGAAGGACTGAAGGACTGAAGGACTGAAGGACTGAAGGACTGAAGGACTGAAGGACTGAAGGACTGAAGGACTGAAGGACTGAAGGACTGAAGGACTGAAGGACTGAAGGACTGAAGGACTGAAGGACTGAAGGAACTGAAGGACTGAAGGACTGAAGGACTGAAGGACTGAAGGACTGAAGGACTGAAGGACTGAAGGACTGAAGGACTGGGAGAAGGACTGAAGGACTGAAGGACTGAAGGACTGAAGGACTGAAGGACTGAAGGACTGAAGGACTGAAGGACTGAAGGACTGAAGGACTGAAGGACTGAAGGACTGAAGGACTGAAGGACTGAAGGACTGAAGGACTGAAGGACTGAAGGACTGAAGGACTGAAGGACTGAAGGACTGAAGGACTGAAGGACTGAAGGACTGAAGGACTGAAGGACTGAAGGACTGAAGGACTGAAGGACTGAAGGACTGAAGGACTGAAGGACTGAAGGACTGAAGGACTGAAGGACTGAAGGACTGAAGGACTGAAGGAACTGAAGGACTGAAGGACTGAAGGACTGAAGGACTGAAGGACTGAAGGACTGAAGGACTGAAGGACTGAAGGACTGAAGGACTGAAGGACTGAAGGACTGAAGGACTGAAGGACTGAAGGACTGAAGGACTGAAGGACTGAAGGACTGAAGGACTGAAGGACTGAAGGACTGAAGGACTGAAGGACTGAAGGACTGAAGGACTGAAGGACTGAAGGACTGAAGGACTGAAGGACTGAAGGACTGAAGGACTGAAGGACTGAAGGACTGAAGGACTGAAGGACTGAAGGACTGAAGGACTGAAGGACTGAAGGACTGAAGGACTGAAGGACTGAAGGACTGAAGGACTGAAGGACTGAAGGACTGAAGGACTGAAGGACTGAAGGACTGAAGGACTGAAGGACTGAAGGACTGAAGGACTGAAGGACTGAAGGACTGAAGGACTGAAGGACTGAAGGACTGAAGGACTGAAGGACTGAAGGACTGAAGGACTGAAGGACTGAAGGACTGAAGGACTGAAGGACTGAAGGACTGAAGGACTGAAGGACTGAAGGACTGAAGGACTGAAGGACTGAAGGACTGAAGGACTGAAGGACTGAAGGACTGAAGGACTGAAGGACTGAAGGACTGAAGGACTGAAGGACTGAAGGACTGAAGGACTGAAGGACTGAAGGACTGAAGGACTGAAGGACTGAAGGACTGAAGGACTGAAGGACTGAAGGACTGAAGGACTGAAGGACTGAAGGACTGAAGGACTGAAGGACTGAAGGACTGAAGGACTGAAGGACTGAAGGACTGAAGGACTGAAGGACTGAAGGACTGAAGGACTGAAGGACTGAAGGACTGAAGGACTGAAGGACTGAAGGACTGAAGGACTGAAGGACTGAAGGACTGAAGGACTGAAGGACTGAAGGACTGAAGGACTGAAGGACTGAAGGACTGAAGGACTGAAGGACTGAAGGACTGAAGGACTGAAAGGACTGAAGGACTGAAGGACTGAAGGACTGAAGGACTGAAGGACTGAAGGACTGAAGGACTGAAGGACTGAAGGACTGAAGGACTGAAGGACTGAAGGACTGAAGGACTGAAGGACTGAAGGACTGAAGGACTGAAGGACTGAAGGACTGAAGGACTGAAGGACTGAAGGAACTGAAGGACTGAAGGACTGAAGGACTGAAGGACTGAAGGACTGAAGGACTGAAGGACTGAAGGACTGAAGGACTGAAGGACTGAAGGACTGAAGGACTGAAGGACTGAAGGACTGAAGGACTGAAGGACTGAAGGACTGAAGGACTGAAGGACTGAAGGACTGAAGGACTGAAGGACTGAAGGACTGAAGGACTGAAGGACTGAAGGACTGAAGGACTGAAGGACTGAAGGACTGAAGGACTGAAGGACTGAAGGACTGAAGGACTGAAGGACTGAAGGACTGAAGGACTGAAGGACTGAAGGACTGAAAGGACTGAAGGACTGAAGGACTGAAGGACTGAAGGACTGAAGGACTGAAGGACTGAAGGACTGAAGGACTGAAGGACTGAAGGACTGAAGGACTGAAGGACTGAAGGACTGAAGGACTGAAGGACTGAAGGACTGAAGGACTGAAGGACTGAAGGACTGAAAGGACTGAAGGACTGAAGGACTGAAGGACTGAAGGACTGAAGGACTGAAGGACTGAAGGACTGAAGGACTGAAGGACTGAAGGACTGAAGGACTGAAGGACTGAAGGACTGAAGGACTGAAGGACTGAAAGGACTGAAGGACTGAAGGACTGAAGGACTGAAGGACTGAAGGACTGAAGGACTGAAGGACTGAAGGACTGAAGGACTGAAGGACTGAAGGACTGAAGGACTGAAGGACTGAAGGACTGAAGGACTGAAGGACTGAAGGACTGAAGGACTGAAGGACTGAAGGACTGAAGGACTGAAGGACTGAAGGACTGAAGGACTGAAGGACTGAAGGACTGAAGGACTGAAGGACTGAAGGACTGAAGGACTGAAGGACTGAAGGACTGAAGGACTGAAGGACTGAAGGACTGAAGGACTGAAGGACTGAAGGACTGAGACTGAAGGACTGAAGGACTGAAGGACTGAAGGACTGAAGGACTGAAGGACTGAAGGACTGAAGGACTGAAGGACTGAAGGACTGAAGGACTGAAAGGACTGAAGGACTGAAGGACTGAAGGACTGAAGGACTGAAAGGACTGAAGGACTGAAGGACTGAAGGACTGAAGGACTGAAGGACTGAAGGACTGAAGGACTGAAGGACTGAAGGACTGAAGGACTGAAGGACTGAAGGACTGAAGGACTGAAGGACTGAAGGACTGAAGGACTGAAGGACTGAAGGACTGAAGGACTGAAGGACTGAAGGACTGAAGGACTGAAGGACTGAAGGACTGAAGGACTGAAGGACTGAAGGACTGAAGGACTGAAGGACTGAAGGACTGAAGGACTGAAGGACTGAAGGACTGAAGGACTGAAGGACTGAAGGACTGAAGGACTGAAGGACTGAAGGACTGAAGGACTGAAGGACTGAAGGACTGAAGGACTGAAGGACTGAAGGACTGAAGGACTGAAGGACTGAAGGACTGAAGGACTGAAGGACTGAAGGACTGAAGGACTGAAGGACTGAAGGACTGAAGGAGGACTGAAGGACTGAAGGACTGAAGGACTGAAGGACTGAAGGACTGAAGGACTGAAGGACTGAAGGACTGAAGGACTGAAGGACTGAAGGACTGAAGGACTGAAGGACTGAAGGACTGAAGGACTGAAGGACTGAAGGACTGAAGGAGGACTGAAGGACTGAAGGACTGAAGGACTGAAGGACTGAAGGACTGAAGGACTGAAGGACTGAAGGACTGAAGGACTGAAGGACTGAAGGACTGAAGGACTGAAGGACTGAAGGACTGAAGGACTGAAGGACTGAAGGACTGAAGGACTGAAGGACTGAAGGACTGAAGGACTGAAGGACTGAAGGACTGAAGGACTGAAGGACTGAAGGACTGAAGGACTGAAGGACTGAAGGACTGAAGGACTGAAGGACTGAAGGACTGAAGGACTGAAGGACTGAAGGACTGAAGGACTGAAGGACTGAAGGACTGAAGGACTGAAGGACTGAAGGACTGAAGGACTGAAGGACTGAAGGACTGAAGGACTGAAGGACTGAAGGACTGAAGGACTGAAGGACTGAAGGACTGAAGGAACTGAAGGACTGAAGGACTGAAGGACTGAAGGACTGAAGGACTGAAGGACTGAAGGACTGAAGGACTGAAGGACTGAAGGACTGAAGGACTGAAGGACTGAAGGACTGAAGGACTGAAGGACTGAAGGACTGAAGGACTGAAGGACTGAAGGACTGAAGGACTGAAGGACTGAAGGACTGAAGGACTGAAGGACTGAAGGACTGAAGGACTGAAGGACTGAAGGACTGAAGGACTGAAGGACTGAAGGACTGAAGGACTGAAGGACTGAAGGACTGAAGGACTGAAGGACTGAAGGACTGAAGGACTGAAGGACTGAAGGACTGAAGGACTGAAGGACTGAAGGACTGAAGGACTGAAGGACTGAAGGACTGAAGGACTGAAGGACTGAAGGACTGAAGGACTGAAGGACTGAAGGACTGAAGGACTGAAGGACTGAAAGGACTGAAGGACTGAAGGACTGAAGGACTGAAGGACTGAAGGACTGAAGGACTGAAGGACTGAAGGACTGAAGGACTGAAGGACTGAAGGACTGAAGGACTGAAGGACTGAAGGACTGAAGGACTGAAGGACTGAAGGACTGAAGGACTGAAGGACTGAAGGACTGAAGGACTGAAGGACTGAAGGACTGAAGGACTGAAGGACTGAAGGACTGAAGGACTGAAGGACTGAAGGACTGAAGGACTGAAAGGACTGAAGGACTGAAGGACTGAAGGACTGAAGGACTGAAGGACTGAAGGACTGAAGGACTGAAGGACTGAAGGACTGAAGGACTGAAGGACTGAAGGACTGAAGGACTGAAGGACTGAAGGACTGAAGGACTGAAGGACTGAAGGACTGAAGGACTGAAGGACTGAAGGACTGAAGGACTGAAGGACTGAAAGGACTGAAGGACTGAAGGACTGAAGGACTGAAGGACTGAAGGACTGAAGGACTGAAGGACTGAAGGACTGAAGGACTGAAGGACTGAAGGACTGAAGGACTGAAGGACTGAAGGACTGAAGGACTGAAGGACTGAAGGACTGAAGGACTGAAGGACTGAAGGACTGAAGGACTGAAGGACTGAAGGACTGAAGGACTGAAGGACTGAAGGACTGAAGGACTGAAGGACTGAAGGACTGAAGGACTGAAGGACTGAAGGACTGAAGGACTGAAGGACTGAAGGACTGAAGGACTGAAGGACTGAAGGACTGAAGGACTGAAGGACTGAAGGACTGAAGGACTGAAGGACTGAAAGGACTGAAGGACTGAAGGACTGAAGGACTGAAGGACTGAAGGACTGAAGGACTGAAGGACTGAAGGACTGAAGGACTGAAGGACTGAAGGACTGAAGGACTGAAGGACTGAAGGACTGAAGGACTGAAGGACTGAAGGACTGAAGGACTGAAGGACTGAAGGACTGAAGGACTGAAGGACTGAAGGACTGAAGGACTGAAGGACTGAAGGACTGAAGGACTGAAGGACTGAAGGACTGAAGGACTGAAGGACTGAAGGACTGAAAGGACTGAAGGACTGAAGGACTGAAGGACTGAAGGACTGAAGGACTGAAGGACTGAAGGACTGAAGGACTGAAGGACTGAAGGACTGAAGGACTGAAGGACTGAAGGACTGAAGGACTGAAGGACTGGAAGGACTGAAGGACTGAAGGACTGAAGGACTGAAGGACTGAAGGACTGAAGGACTGAAGGACTGAAGGACTGAAGGACTGAAGGACTGAAGAGGACTGAAGGACTGAAGGACTGAAGGACTGAAGGACTGAAGGAACTGAAGGACTGAAGGACTGAAGGACTGAAGGACTGAAGGACTGAAGGACTGAAGGACTGAAGGACTGAAGGACTGAAGGACTGAAGGACTGAAGGACTGAAGGACTGAAGGACTGAAGGACTGAAAGGACTGAAGGACTGAAGGACTGAAGGACTGAAGGACTGAAGGACTGAAGGACTGAAGGACTGAAGGACTGAAGGACTGAAGGACTGAAGGACTGAAGGACTGAAGGACTGAAGGACTGAAGGACTGAAGGACTGAAGGACTGAAGGACTGAAGGACTGAAGGACTGAAGGACTGAAGGACTGAAGGACTGAAGGACTGAAGGACTGAAGGACTGAAGGACTGAAGGACTGAAGGACTGAAGGACTGAAGGACTGAAGGACTGAAGGACTGAAGGACTGAAGGACTGAAGGACTGAAGGACTGAAGGACTGAAGGACTGAAGGACTGAAGGACTGAAGGACTGAAGGACTGAAGGACTGAAGGACTGAAGGACTGAAGGACTGAAGGACTGAAGGACTGAAGGACTGAAGGACTGAAGGACTGAAGGACTGAAGGACTGAAGGACTGAAGGACTGAAGGACTGAAGGACTGAAGGACTGAAGGACTGAAGGACTGAAGGACTGAAGGACTGAAGGACTGAAGGACTGAAGGACTGAAGGACTGAAAGGACTGAAGGACTGAAGGACTGAAGGACTGAAGGACTGAAGGACTGAAGGACTGAAGGACTGAAGGACTGAAGGACTGAAGGACTGAAGGACTGAAGGACTGAAGGACTGAAGGACTGAAGGACTGAAGGACTGAAGGACTGAAGGACTGAAGGACTGAAGGACTGAAGGACTGAAGGACTGAAGGACTGAAGGACTGAAGGACTGAAGGACTGAAGGACTGAAGGACTGAAGGACTGAAGGACTGAAGGACTGAAGGACTGAAGGACTGAAGGACTGAAGGACTGAAGGACTGAAGGACTGAAGGACTGAAGGACTGAAGGACTGAAGGACTGAAGGACTGAAGGACTGAAGGACTGAAGGACTGAAGGACTGAAGGACTGAAGGACTGAAGGACTGAAGGACTGAAGGACTGAAGGACTGAAGGACTGAAGGACTGAAGGACTGAAGGACTGAAGGACTGAAGGACTGAAGGACTGAAGGACTGAAGGACTGAAGGACTGAAGGACTGAAGGACTGAAGGACTGAAGGACTGAAGGACTGAAGGACTGAAGGACTGAAGGACTGAAGGACTGAAAGGACTGAAGGACTGAAGGACTGAAGGACTGAAGGACTGAAGGACTGAAGGACTGAAGGACTGAAGGACTGAAGGACTGAAGGACTGAAGGACTGAAGGACTGAAGGACTGAAGGACTGAAGGACTGAAGGACTGAAGGACTGAAGGACTGAAGGACTGAAGGACTGAAGGACTGAAGGACTGAAGGACTGAAGGACTGAAGGACTGAAGGACTGAAGGACTGAAGGACTGAAGGACTGAAGGACTGAAGGACTGAAGGACTGAAGGACTGAAGGACTGAAGGACTGAAGGACTGAAGGACTGAAGGACTGAAGGACTGAAGGACTGAAGGACTGAAGGACTGAAGGACTGAAGGACTGAAGGACTGAAGGACTGAAGGACTGAAGGACTGAAGGACTGAAGGACTGAAGGACTGAAGGACTGAAGGACTGAAGGACTGAAGGACTGAAGGACTGAAGGACTGAAGGACTGAAGGACTGAAGGACTGAAGGACTGAAGGACTGAAGGACTGAAGGACTGAAGGACTGAAGGACTGAAGACTGAAGGACTGAAGGACTGAAGGACTGAAGGACTGAAGGACTGAAGGACTGAAGGACTGAAGGACTGAAGGACTGAAGGACTGAAGGACTGAAGGACTGAAGGACTGAAGGACTGAAGGACTGAAGGACTGAAGGACTGAAGGACTGAAGGACTGAAGGACTGAAGGACTGAAGGACTGAAGGACTGAAGGACTGAAGGACTGAAGGACTGAAGGACTGAAGGACTGAAGGACTGAAGGACTGAAGGACTGAAGGACTGAAGGACTGAAGGACTGAAGGACTGAAGGACTGAAGGACTGAAGGACTGAAGGACTGAAGGACTGAAGGACTGAAGGACTGAAGGACTGAAGGACTGAAGGACTGAAGGACTGAAGGACTGAAGGACTGAAGGACTGAAGGACTGAAGGACTGAAGGACTGAAGGACTGAAGGACTGAAGGACTGAAGGACTGAAGGACTGAAGGACTGAAGGACTGAAGACTGAAGGACTGAAGGACTGAAAGGACTGAAGGACTGAAGGACTGAAGGACTGAAGGACTGAAGGACTGAAAGGACTGAAGGACTGAAGGACTGAAGGACTGAAGGACTGAAGGACTGAAGGACTGAAGGACTGAAGAGGACTGAAGGACTGAAGGACTGAAGGACTGAAGGACTGAAGGACTGAAGGACTGAAGGACTGAAGGACTGAAGGACTGAAAGGACTGAAGGACTGAAGGACTGAAGGACTGAAGGACTGAAGGACTGAAGGACTGAAGGACTGAAGGACTGAAGGACTGAAGGACTGAAGGACTGAAGGACTGAAGGACTGAAGGACTGAAGGACTGAAGGACTGAAGGACTGAAGGACTGAAGGACTGAAGGACTGAAGGACTGAAGGACTGAAGGACTGAAGGACTGAAGGACTGAAGGACTGAAGGACTGAAGACTGAAGGACTGAAGGACTGAAGGACTGAAGGACTGAAGGACTGAAGGACTGAAGGACTGAAGGACTGAAGGACTGAAGGACTGAAGGACTGAAGGAACTGAAGGACTGAAGGACTGAAGGACTGAAGGACTGAAGGACTGAAGGACTGAAGGACTGAAGGACTGAAGGACTGAAGGACTGAAGGACTGAAGGACTGAAGGACTGAAGGACTGAAGGACTGAAGGACTGAAGGACTGAAGGACTGAAGGACTGAAGGACTGAAGGACTGAAGGACTGAAGGACTGAAGGACTGAAGGACTGAAGGACTGAAGGACTGAAGGACTGAAGGACTGAAGGACTGAAGGACTGAAGGACTGAAGGACTGAAGGACTGAAGGACTGAAGACTGAAGGACTGAAGGACTGAAGGACTGAAGGACTGAAGGACTGAAGGACTGAAGGACTGAAGGACTGAAGGACTGAAGGACTGAAGGACTGAAGGACTGAAGGACTGAAGGACTGAAGGACTGAAGGACTGAAGGACTGAAGACTGAAGGACTGAAGGACTGAAGGACTGAAGGACTGAAGGACTGAAGGACTGAAGGACTGAAGGACTGAAGGACTGAAGGACTGAAGGACTGAAGGACTGAAGGACTGAAGGACTGAAGGACTGAAGGACTGAAGGACTGAAGGACTGAAGGACTGAAGGACTGAAGGACTGAAGGACTGAAGGACTGAAGGACTGAAGGACTGAAGGACTGAAGGACTGAAGGACTGAAGGACTGAAGGACTGAAGACTGAAGGACTGAGAAGGACTGAAGGACTGGAAGGACTGAGAGGGACTGAAGGAGCTGAAGGACTGAAGGACTGAAGGACTGAAGGACTGAAGGACTGAAGGACTGAAGGACTGAAGGACTGAAGGACTGAAGGACTGAAGGACTGAAGGACTGAAGGACTGAAGGACTGAAGAGGACTGAAGGACTGAAGGACTGAAGGACTGAAGGACTGAAGGACTGAAGGACTGAAGGACTGAAGGACTGAAGGACTGAAGGACTGAAGGACTGAAGGACTGAAGGACTGAAGGACTGAAGGACTGAAGGACTGAAGGACTGAAGGACTGAAGGACTGAAGGACTGAAGGACTGAAGGACTGAAGGACTGAAGGACTGAAGGACTGAAGGACTGAAGGACTGAAGGACTGAAGGACTGAAGGACTGAAGGACTGAAGGACTGAAGGACTGAAGGACTGAAGGACTGAAGGACTGAAGGACTGAAGGACTGAAGGACTGAAGGACTGAAGGACTGAAGGACTGAAGGACTGAAGGACTGAAGGACTGAAGGACTGAAGGACTGAAGGACTGAAGGACTGAAGGACTGAAGGACTGAAGGACTGAAGGACTGAAGGACTGAAGGACTGAAGGACTGAAGGACTGAAGGACTGAAGGACTGAAGGACTGAAGGACTGAAGGACTGAAGGACTGAAGGACTGAAGGACTGAAGGACTGAAGGACTGAAGGACTGAAGGACTGAAGGACTGAAGGACTGAAGGACTGAAGGACTGAAGGACTGAAGGACTGAAGGACTGAAGGACTGAAGGACTGAAGGACTGAAGGACTGAAGGACTGAAGGACTGAAGGACTGAAGGACTGAAGGACTGAAGGACTGAAGGACTGAAGGACTGAAGGACTGAAGGACTGAAGGACTGAAGGACTGAAGGACTGAAGGACTGAAGGACTGAAGGACTGAAGGACTGAAGGACTGAAGGACTGAAGGACTGAAGGACTGAAGGACTGAAGGACTGAAGGACTGAAGGACTGAAGGACTGAAGGACTGAAGGACTGAAGGACTGAAGGACTGAAGGACTGAAGGACTGAAGGACTGAAGGACTGAAGGACTGAAGGACTGAAGGACTGAAGGACTGAAGGACTGAAGGACTGAAGGACTGAAGGACTGAAGGACTGAAGGACTGAAGGACTGAAGGACTGAAGGACTGAAGGACTGAAGGACTGAAGGACTGAAGGACTGAAGGACTGAAGGACTGAAGGACTGAAGGACTGAAGGACTGAAGGACTGAAGGACTGAAGGACTGAAGGACTGAAGGACTGAAGGACTGAAGGACTGAAGGACTGAAGGACTGAAGGACTGAAGGACTGAAGGACTGAAGGACTGAAGGACTGAAGGACTGAAGGACTGAAGGACTGAAGGACTGAAGGACTGAAGGACTGAAGGACTGAAGGACTGAAGGACTGAAGGACTGAAGGACTGAAGGACTGAAGGACTGAAGGACTGAAGGACTGAAGGACTGAAGGACTGAAGGACTGAAGGACTGAAGGACTGAAGGACTGAAGGACTGAAGGACTGAAGGACTGAAGGACTGAAGGACTGAAGGACTGAAGGACTGAAGGACTGAAGGACTGAAGGACTGAAGGACTGAAGGACTGAAGGACTGAAGGACTGAAGGACTGAAGGACTGAAGGACTGAAGGACTGAAGGACTGAAGGACTGAAGGACTGAAGGACTGAAGGACTGAAGGACTGAAGGACTGAAGAAAGGACTGAAGGACTGAAGGACTGAAGGACTGAAGGACTGAAAGGACTGAAGGACTGAAGGACTGAAGGACTGAAGGACTGAAGGACTGAAGGACTGAAGGACTGAAGGACTGAAGGACTGAAGGACTGAAGGACTGAAGGACTGAAGGACTGAAGGACTGAAGGACTGAAGGACTGAAGGACTGAAGGACTGAAGGACTGAAGGACTGAAGGACTGAAGGACTGAAGGACTGAAGGACTGAAGGACTGAAGGACTGAAGGACTGAAGGACTGAAGGACTGAAGGACTGAAGGACTGAAGGACTGAAGGACTGAAGGACTGAAGGACTGAAGGACTGAAGGACTGAAGGACTGAAGGACTGAAGGACTGAAGGACTGAAGGACTGAAGGACTGAAGGACTGAAGGACTGAAGGACTGAAGGACTGAAGGACTGAAGGACTGAAGGACTGAAGGACTGAAGGACTGAAAGGACTGAAGGACTGAAGGACTGAAGGACTGAAAGGACTGAAGGACTGAAGGACTGAAGGACTGAAGGACTGAAGGACTGAAGGACTGAAGGACTGAAGGACTGAAGGACTGAAGGACTGAAGGACTGAAGGACTGAAGGACTGAAGGACTGAAGGACTGAAGGACTGAAGGACTGAAGGACTGAAGGACTGAAGGACTGAAGGACTGAAGGACTGAAGGACTGAAGGACTGAAGGACTGAAGGACTGAAAAGGACTGAAGGACTGAAGGACTGAAGGACTGAAGGACTGAAGGACTGAAGGACTGAAGGACTGAAGGACTGAAGGACTGAAGGACTGAAGGACTGAAGGACTGAAGGACTGAAGGACTGAAGGACTGAAGGACTGAAAGGACTGAAGGACTGAAGGACTGAAGGACTGAAGGACTGAAGGACTGAAGGACTGAAGGACTGAAGGACTGAAGGACTGAAGGACTGAAGGACTGAAGGACTGAAGGACTGAAGGACTGAAGGACTGAAGGACTGAAGGACTGAAGGACTGAAGGACTGAAGGACTGAAGGACTGAAGGACTGAAAGGACTGAAGGACTGAAGGACTGAAGGACTGAAGGACTGAAGGACTGAAGGACTGAAGGACTGAAGGACTGAAGGACTGAAGGACTGAAGGACTGAAGGACTGAAGGACTGAAGGACTGAAGGACTGAAGGACTGAAGGACTGAAGGACTGAAGGACTGAAAGGACTGAAGGACTGAAGGACTGAAGGACTGAAGGACTGAAGGACTGAAGGACTGAAGGACTGAAGGACTGAAGGACTGAAGGACTGAAGGACTGAAGGACTGAAGGACTGAAGGACTGAAGGGACTGAAGGACTGAAGGACTGAAGGACTGAAGGACTGAAGGACTGAAGGACTGAAGGACTGAAGGACTGAAGGACTGAAGGACTGAAGGACTGAAGGACTGAAGGACTGAGACTGAAGGACTGAAGGACTGAAAGGACTGAAGGACTGAAGGACTGAAGGACTGAAGGACTGAAGGACTGAAGGACTGAAGGACTGAAGGACTGAAGGACTGAAGGACTGAAGGACTGAAGGACTGAAGGACTGAAGGACTGAAGGACTGAAGGACTGAAGGACTGAAGGACTGAAGGACTGAAGGACTGAAGGACTGAAGGACTGAAGGACTGAAGGACTGAAGGACTGAAGGACTGAAGGACTGAAGGACTGAAGGGACTGAAGGACTGAAGGACTGAAGGACTGAAGGACTGAAGGACTGAAGGACTGAAGGACTGAAGGACTGAAGGACTGAAGGACTGAAGGACTGAAGGACTGAAGGACTGAAGGACTGAAGGACTGAAGGACTGAAGGACTGAAGGACTGAAGGACTGAAGGACTGAAGGACTGAAGGACTGAAGGACTGAAGGACTGAAGGACTGAAGGACTGAAGGACTGAAGGAACTGAAGGACTGAAGGACTGAAGGACTGAAGGACTGAAGGACTGAAGGACTGAAGGACTGAATGACTGAAGGACTGAAGGACTGAAGGACTGAAGGACTGAAGGACTGAAGGACTGAAGGACTGAAGGACTGAAGGACTGAAGGACTGAAGGACTGAAGGACTGAAGGACTGAAGGACTGAAGGACTGAAGGACTGAAGGACTGAAGGACTGAAGGACTGAAGGACTGAAGGACTGAAGGACTGAAGGACTGAAGGACTGAAGGACTGAAGGACTGAAGGACTGAAGGACTGAAGGACTGAAGGACTGAAGGACTGAAGGACTGAAGGACTGAAGGACTGAAGGACTGAAGGACTGACACCACTGAAGGACTGAAGGACTGAAGGACTGAAGGACTGAAGGACTGAAGGACTGAAGGACTGAAGGACTGAAGGACTGAAGGACTGAAGGACTGAAGGACTGAAGGACTGAAGGACTGAAGGACTGAAGGACTGAAGGACTGAAGGACTGAAGGACTGAAGGACTGAAGGACTGAAGGACTGAAGGACTGAAGGACTGAAGGACTGAAGGACTGAAGGACTGAAAGGGACTGAAGGACTGAGGACTGAAGGACTGAAGGACTGAAGGACTGAAGGACTGAAGGAACTGAAGGACTGAAGGACTGAAGGACTGAAGGACTGAAGGACTGGACTGAAGGACTGAAGGACTGAAGGACTGAAGGACTGAAGGACTGAAGGACTGAAGGACTGAAGGCCTGAAGGACTGAAGGACTGAAGGACTGAAGGACTGAAGGACTGAAGGACTGAAGGACTGAAGGACTGAAGGACTGAAGGACTGAAGGACTGAAGGACTGAAGGACTGAAGGACTGAAGGACTGAAGGACTGAAGGACTGAAGGACTGAAGGACTGAAGGACTGAAGGACTGAAGGACTGAAGGACTGAAGGACTGAAGGACTGAAGGACTGAAGGACTGAAGGACTGAAGGACTGAAGGACTGAAGGACTGAAGGACTGAAGGACTGAAGGACTGAAGGACTGAAGGACTGAAGGACTGAAGGACTGAAGGACTGAAGGACTGAAGGACTGAAGGACTGAAGGACTGAAGGACTGAAGGACTGAAGGACTGAAGGACTGAAGGACTGAAGGACTGAAGGACTGAAGGACTGAAGGACTGAAGGACTGAAGGACTGAAGGACTGAAGGACTGAAGGACTGAAGGACTGAAGGACTGAAGGACTGAAGGACTGAAGGACTGAAGGACTGAAGGACTGAAGGACTGAAGGACTGAAGGACTGAAGGACTGAAGGACTGAAGGACTGAAGGACTGAAGGACTGAAGGACTGAAGGACTGAAGGACTGAAGGACTGAAGGACTGAAGGACTGAAGGACTGAAGGACTGAAGGACTGAAGGACTGAAGGACTGAAGGACTGAAGGACTGAAGGACTGAAGGACTGAAGGACTGAAGGACTGAAGGACTGAAGGACTGAAGGACTGAAGGACTGAAGGACTGAAGGACTGAAGGACTGAAGGACTGAAGGACTGAAGGACTGAAGGACTGAAGGACTGAAGGACTGAAGGACTGAAGGACTGAAGGACTGAAGGACTGAAGGACTGAAGGACTGAAGGACTGAAGGACTGAAGGACTGAAGGACTGAAGGACTGAAAGGACTGAAGGACTGAAGGACTGAAGGACTGAAGGACTGAAGGACTGAAGGACTGAAGGACTGAAGGACTGAAGGACTGAAGGACTGAAGGACTGAAGGACTGAAGGACTGAAGGACTGAAGGACTGAAGGACTGAAGGACTGAAGGACTGAAGGACTGAAGGACTGAAGGACTGAAGGACTGAAGGACTGAAGGACTGAAGGACTGAAGGACTGAAGGACTGAAGGACTGAAGGACTGAAGGACTGAAGGACTGAAGGACTGAAGGACTGAAGGACTGAAGGACTGAAGGACTGAAGGACTGAAGGACTGAAGGACTGAAGGACTGAAGGACTGAAGGACTGAAGGACTGAAGGACTGAAGGACTGAAGGACTGAAGGACTGAAGGACTGAAGGACTGAAGGACTGAAGGACTGAAGGACTGAAGGACTGAAGGACTGAAGGACTGAAGGACTGAAGGACTGAAGGACTGAAGGACTGAAGGACTGAAGGACTGAAGGACTGAAGGACTGAAGGACTGAAGGACTGAAGGACTGAAGGACTGAAGGACTGAAGGACTGAAGGACTGAAGGACTGAAGGACTGAAGGACTGAAGGACTGAAGGACTGAAGGACTGAAGGACTGAAGGACTGAAGGACTGAAGGACTGAAGGACTGAAGGACTGAAGGACTGAAGGACTGAAGGACTGAAGGACTGAAGGACTGAAGGACTGAAGGACTGAAGGACTGAAGGACTGAAGGACTGAAGGACTGAAGGACTGAAGGACTGAAGGACTGAAGGACTGAAGGACTGAAGGACTGAAGGACTGAAGGACTGAAGGACTGAAGGACTGAAGGACTGAAGGACTGAAGGACTGAAGGACTGAAGGACTGAAGGACTGAAGGACTGAAGGACTGAAGGACTGAAGGACTGAAGGACTGAAGGACTGAAGGACTGAAGGACTGAAGGACTGAAGGACTGAAGGACTGAAGGACTGAAGGACTGAAGGACTGAAGGACTGAAGGACTGAAGGACTGAAGGACTGAAGGACTGAAGGACTGAAGGACTGAAGGACTGAAGGACTGAAGGACTGAAGGACTGAAGGACTGAAGGACTGAAGGACTGAAGGACTGAAGGACTGAAGGACTGAAGGACTGAAGGACTGAAGGACTGAAGGACTGAAGGACTGAAGGACTGAAGGACTGAAGGACTGAAGGACTGAAGGACTGAAGGACTGAAGGACTGAAGGACTGAAGGACTGAAGGACTGAAGGACTGAAGGACTGAAGGACTGAAGGACTGAAGGACTGAAGGACTGAAGGACTGAAGGACTGAAGGACTGAAGGACTGAAGGACTGAAGGACTGAAGGACTGAAGGACTGAAGGACTGAAGGACTGAAGGACTGAAGGACTGAAGGACTGAAGGACTGAAGGACTGAAGGACTGAAGGACTGAAGGACTGAAGGACTGAAGGACTGAAGGACTGAAGGACTGAAGGACTGAAGGACTGAAGGACTGAAGGACTGAAGGACTGAAGGACTGAAGGACTGAAGGACTGAAGGACTGAAGGACTGAAGGACTGAAGGACTGAAGGACTGAAGGACTGAAGGACTGAAGGACTGAAGGACTGAAGGACTGAAGGACTGAAGGACTGAAGGACTGAAGGACTGAAGGACTGAAGGACTGAAGGACTGAAGGACTGAAGGACTGAAGGACTGAAGGACTGAAGGACTGAAGGACTGAAGGACTGAAGGACTGAAGGACTGAAGGACTGAAGGACTGAAGGACTGAAGGACTGAAGGACTGAAGGACTGAAGGACTGAAGGACTGAAGGACTGAAGGACTGAAGGACTGAAGGACTGAAGGACTGAAGGACTGAAGGACTGAAGGACTGAAGGACTGAAGGACTGAAGGACTGAAGGACTGAAGGACTGAAGGACTGAAGGACTGAAGGACTGAAGGACTGAAGGACTGAAGGACTGAAGGACTGAAGGACTGAAGGACTGAAGGACTGAAGGACTGAAGGACTGAAGGACTGAAGGA